>JADBJO010005161.1:52500-62500 GCA_016801955.1 Conus betulinus
CATTTATACTGCTGGGTATTGGCACAGAGTCGATGACACAGCTCACTCTCTTTTTTTTTTTTTTTTTTTTTTCTTTTTTTTGTCCCAACCTCTGCGCCACCTCAGAGGCAGTGCACCCACGCCGCTCATTCCGATACCCCGTCCACAGCCACAGCCCAGTCGGCCCCGCCGCAGCCCCGGCACCGGCAATCCACAGGGAGCAGTCAATGTCAAGTAGTCAAGAGGCAACCCACCGGAGGAGACACTGCTGCTGCCGAGTCACTTCGGTGGTGTTCAGTGGCGCCTGTTCTAATCCAACATACGCAGGACACCACCTACTAAGCCCCCTACTGACGACAGTAATAGCTTAGTCGCGGAGCCGGCGTGAGTGAGCTCTCCCCCCGGAGGGCGCCATCACGTCCGTCCAACGACAGCCCCCATGGACTCGCCGATACCGGTGACCCCGACGGAACAAGCCAAGGCCACAGACGTGGAGAGGACATCGAAATTGAGGTCACCATGAGAGAAGGGCATGAAGGACCACAGAAATTTGAGACTTTTTTCCACAGAATTTGATACTTTTTTTTTTTTTCACTCTGTCCTTGTGAACAATGAAGCCTCATCCATACTCCATCACCACTAAATCGATCTTGTGAGTTTGGGAATGGGGATACTGCAGGCATTAATTAAAACAAGAGAATAAACGGAATGACTGGGTGACAAACGAAGGAACGAATAAATTTCAAAACAGACACAACGCGTTTCGACCCAGCAGATCATCTCCAGGCAGGACAAACAGCATTCAGACCAAAGTACGAGGACACACGGACAAACCAACTACAAGACAAAAACACGACGCGTTTTGACCTCTTCAGTCTTCTCCAGGTCACACACACACACACACACACACACACACACACACACACACACACACACACACACACACACACACCAACAGACAACTTCATAACGGGGGAATATCAGCTTGGTTTTACCATCTTCTTTCTTATCGTTCCCATCAACAACGGGAGATCCTCTTTGCACACCCAGACGTGCCATTTGCATCTGATAGTTTACATACACACTCCCCGCGGGTCTTCTTTTGATCGATAGAACCCAACGCACCCTACCAACCTGAGTTTGTAAATACAGTCCTTTTCGGTGAAACGGACAGAAGTTAATTGATTCATCTTTTTTTTTTTTTTTTTGCAGAAGTCACCAGTTATTCTCACAGACGACTCTGACAGCTGGTCACATGAGTGTGACGTCATTTTGAGAAGAGACCGAAAAAAGAGAATTCACAGTGAAACGAAACGAGATTCAATGAAAATTTAAAAGCTAGAGTAAAAACTATGATCGACAAGGATGGTAACTTTTTTTCTCCCATGGTGATAAGGTTTTTAGCACGTAACTTCAAACTAATTGTGCTTGCGCTACCCGTTCACCCAGGACAAATGCAGACAGCTAAACAAACGAGTGGGGAAGTCTTAGACTGAACAAAGCGGAACCAGACTTCGCTAAGTTTAGATTAGCTGTTTTCCACTATACTACACTGGGAACTCTTAAATGAGGCAGGGAACAGTAAACAGTAAATAACAAACAGGTATGGGTGACTCATCCTCCTATGATGAAACAACTACCCGCCCATACCTCAAACGAATGCCGCTTACGACTCCGACTCGCCTAGCAGAAATGACAGCACAGAGCACACAGAACAAACAGCAGAAATAACAACACAGAGCACACAGAAGAAACAGCAGAAATGACAACACAGAACAAACAGCTAATAATGACAACGCAGAACAAACAGCAGAAATGACAACACACAGCACACAGAACAAAAACAGCAGAAATGACAACACAGAGCACACAGAACAAACAGCAGAAATGACAACACAGAGCACACAGAACAAACAACAGAAATGACAACACAGCACACAAACAACAGAAATGACACAGTCAGCACACAGAACAAACAGCAGAAATGACAACACAGAGCACGCAGAACAAACAGCAGAAATGATAACACAGAGCACGCAGAACAAACAGCGGAAGTGACAACACAGAGCACGCAGAACAAACAGCAGAAATGACAACACAGAGCACGCAGAACAAACAGCAGAAATGACAGCACAGAGCACACAGAACAAACAGCAGAAATGACAGCACACAGCACACAGAACAAACAGCAGAAATGACAACACAGAGCACACAGAACAAACAGCAGAAATGACAGCACAGAGCACACAGAACAAACAGCAGAAACGACAACACAGAGCACACAGAACAAACGCAGAAACGACAGCACAGAGCACACAGAACAAACAGCAGAAACGACAACACAGAGCACACAGAACAAACAGCAGAAACGACAACACAGAGCACACAGAACAAACAGCAGAAACGACAACACAGAGCACACAGAACAAACAGCAGAAACGACAACACAGAGCACACAGAACAAACAGCAGAAACGACAACACAGAGCACACAGAACAAACAGCAGAAACGACAACACAGAGCACACAGAACAAACAGCAGAAAGACAACACAGAGCACACAGAACAAACAGCAGAAACGACAACACAGAGCACACAGAACAAACAGCAGAAATGACAACACAGAGCACACAGAACAAACAGCAGAAATGACAACACACAGAGCACACAGAACAAACAGCAGAAATGACAACACAGAGCACACAGAACAAACAGCAGAAATGACAACACAGAGCACACAGAACAAACAACAGAAATGACAACAGTCAGCACACAGAACAAACAACAGAAATGACAACACAGAGCACACAGAAGAACAAACAGCAGAAATGACAACACAGAGCACACAGCACAAACAGCAGAAATGACAACACAGAGCACACACAGAACAAACAGCAGAAATGACAGCACAGAGCACACAGAACAAACAGCAGAAATGATAACAGAGCACACAGAACAAACAAGGAGACATCCCGATAAAAAAGGATGCTCCCAGCTTGCCTATATTCCGTGTACTGGACACATCTACACAGCAACAGCAACTGTTGAAATGACAACTGCAAATTAACATTTATTCAAGACTGGCACAGCGTTTTCGATCTTGAATATAGTCAAATAAACACAGCACGAACAGTAACAAATACAGTTAACCTCGATTGGATGGAAATGAACTGAAATCTGAAATGAGGCAGGGAAGAGTATACTACGCTAATCTGAATTGAACAGGACAAAGCTTACGCAAGGTAGGTTATGCTAAGCTATTTCAAACACGCTAAACTTACCTGAATTCTTTCTTTCTTTCCGCGTACGCAGGCTGATACTCCTGCGGACACTCCCTGTGTAGACAGATAAGTATTAATCCCATCTACTCAACAAAGGGAGTGGAGTTTTGTGTGTATGACCGTTTTTTTTTTTTTATCCCGCCATTAAGGCAGCCACACTCCAACTTCGGGGAGGGTGCATGCTATGTGTAATGTGTCATGCATACCAACGGCCAAACTGGCCTTCTCCTCCGAAAGTTGGTGATGGGATTTGACGTGTGTGCAAGATGTTATGCGTGCGTTTCACACACGGAACCTCAGTTTATAGTCTCATTCGAAGGACTGTATGGGAAATGGAGTCAGAACCAATGTTAACTCCGAGGGAAAAATCTGCCTGCACCGAAACGGCCCTGCGGAGATTCGAAGCCACAACCCCAGGATCACGAGTCCGGCGCTCTACCAACTGGGCTATTCCGGCCACCACTTACCTGAAATAAATCTGAGAAACCTAAGCTAAGCTGTACTAAGCTGAACTGAACCCAGCTAATCTGAGCTTATTTTGTGATAATTTCAACTGAGCTCTTTTAATTTCAAACCCATTCTAGGCGGTGTAGAGTTAAAGCGCACTTATCATAGCTGCATAGGTAGACTAAACTATGCCATCCAAGTCTCGTCATTTTTAAAAGAAGATTGACGACTAAAACCAGCCGCACTAAATCGAATGGAACCGAATCTAATCTGAGGCAACTAGGGTTAAGGATATTAATAACGATTACAATGTGTACCGCAAGGTTAAATTGTTTAGTTCGTATTATTTTATTTCAGGTTAGGTAACACTGCTTTTATCTCCCCTCATCTCACCACATATTACGTTCTTGTCTAGCCCGTTATTTAACATCATTTTACACCGACTATTTTATATACGGGTCTTTATCGGCTTTTAGCATAGATTGCTACGTTTACACTGACAGGTCATATGTAACATTTATTTTTTTTTTTTTTTTTTTTTTGTACTCCATTACTGCAGTCAGTTAAGTAAGAAAATACGCCGAACAGAAAGAGATAACAAAAACAACCAGCCAGTCGACATAACTTATATTGAATTGTTCATCAGCCGCGGATGTGAATCATCGTGATCTGTAGGCCTTTTGTCTGTTGAATCAAAATTAATACGAAGATCTAATTAATTATGTCTGTTACTGTTAAGGGTGAGATTTACGTCCTATTGGCCTGAGGCCCTTAAGGACAACGTTCCTGCAGCCACATGTCTACATCTAAATGTCCGTTCTCCCTTGCCATCAAATGAAGACAACAACAGTCCATAATTCTGTGGTGTTCTCACCACCAAGGGTTTAAAAAAAAAAAAGAGAATCCAACAGCACCCCAAAGCAGCGAGCGAAGGGTTGAAGAGTGAAACAAAAAGAAAGTATGGTAAGGAAATAAGTTGCTGAAAAACTAAAATAATACAACAAACAGTATAAAATGTACGGCGAAATCTTTGAGCCTATGCTTGATGATCCATTCAAGAATGCAAGGGAGGTCAAAATATGTCCGACAGTCCGAGTGGTCAGCTCTGCTGTTTAATAATAACCCAAGCATTGACAGCGGCTAAGAATTGTTCTGAGCAACCTTTACTTGGATCTCCTAAGAGATTCACTTTCCCACTGATTGTCCGAACAGTATTATGCTGAACAATTCAGTAGTGGTGAAAACAAGTGCAAGGTAACAATTCTTCCGTCTTTACATTAATGACTCTGCAAAGATTGAAATAAAAGATAATAATAATAATAATGATAATGATAATGATTTAATTCATAAAGAAAGAAGCGACGCATGTTCCACATGAAGTTCCAGGCGCCATTACAATATAAAAGCCGAACGTTAAGAATGAAAGAAGAAAGGAAACACATAAGATTAAGGCATATGAACTACAACATCATAAGACCAACATGCCTTTAAAAACATAGAATTTAAAAACATGCAGATATAAACATACTCATCCCCAACACTCTTTCCCTACGTTGTCTCCCCCCTCACTCTCTCCCACCCCCCTCTCTCCAGCACACACAAAACCAAAGACATACTAACACGTGCGCGCGCTCGCGCTCACACACACACACACACACACACACACACACACACACACACACACACACACATTATTCAGGATAAGACACAACAGCAGGTCAACAGCGCTGTGCATAAAATCAATCATCGTTAAGATAGGCAAGGAATGCCAAGGTCTTCAAGCCTGACTTAAAAATGTTCAGAGATTGCGCGTTGCGAAGTGAAGGAGGTAAAGAACTAAAAACCGTGGGGCAGCGAAAGCAAAGGAACGTTTGCCATATGTCTCCAGCCGAACACGGGGGATGGTCAAATGACCGGCATCCGAGGAACGTAGCGATCTTGATGGTGTGTGTAGTTTAACTAGGTTTGAAAGGTAGGAGGGGGCAAGATGGTGGAGGAATCGAAAACAGAGGGTGGCCATTTTGTGGTCAATGCGGGCTCGGACAGGAAGCCAGCGCAGCTCCCTCAAGAGAAGTTTTGCATGGACAAATTTGCGTTTTCTGAGGACTGTGCGCGCAGCATGATTCTGAGCCTGCTGTAATTTGCCCAGCAGCGTGTTTGGAAGACCAACAAACAAAAGTATTGCAACAGTCCAGTCTGGACAAAACGAATCCTAACATGAGCTTTTTGGTGGCATTGATGGTAGAAAAGGACCGGATATGACTGCTTCTGCGGAGCCCAAGATGGATGGTCCGACACAGTAGCTTTATATAGTCCTCCATTGAGAGGACACGATCCAGATGTACCCTAAGATTCCACACAGCAAACCGATCTCTTCACCAGACGAAACGAAAGGTGTATTGTCCGGGACTTGTTTGAGCTGCCTGGCTGTTCCAACTGGGATGACGTCAGTGTTCCCATCATTCATCTTCAGCTTGTTTACAGTCATCCATTTTTGACAGGTTATAAAAAATGTATACACACTCTCCAACACAAACGCATCAGTCAGTCAATAATG
This sequence comes from Conus betulinus, assembly GCA_016801955.1. NCBI lineage: Eukaryota > Metazoa > Mollusca > Gastropoda > Neogastropoda > Conidae > Conus > Conus betulinus. The sequence goes on from JADBJO010005161.1 coordinate 58,764, forward strand.
AAACGGGTTTACGAAACCCAGCTGAGGCTAAAACGGACGAAATAGAAAAAAAAAAAGGGGGGGGGGGGGGGGGGGGGGGGGGGGGGGGAAGAATGGGACGGAGGAGGCATCCCTGTTGTTAAAATCTCTCTTTCCCCTCCCCCCCCCCATCCTTCCCTTTCCTTCCCCTATCCCCCCCACCTCCGCCTCCTGCTGTCATATCTTCTCCCCCCCCCCAAAAAAAAAAAAAAAAAAACAACAAACAACAAACAAAAAAACAACCTACCTTCCCGACTTTCACGTCCCCTCCCCTCCCCTCCGAAATCTCTTCTCCCCCTCCTCCATCATCACCACTCCCACCCCCACATACCCCCCACTCCTCTCCTTACGCATCGTCACGGAGATCAGTAGTGGTGATAGTCAGGTAAACAATCAACCGGGCTGAGGTCACGCTCGATCGGACAGGTAATGAGCACACACACACACACAGAGAGAGAGAGAGAGAGAGAGAGAGAGAGAGAGAGAGAGAGAGAGAGAGAGAGAGAGAGAGAGAGAGAGGAGGTCGCCGGGGAACGGGGGAGGGGTGATGGGGTGGGGTAGGGAGGACCCCCGTGTTCGTCCGTCATCATTGAAGCGTGGAATGACAGGAAGCGTTGAGTGATGATCACCATCGCCTCGCCCTGTTCCGCTCTAATGGAGGGCGGCCTTTGTGTGTATGTGTGTGTGCGGGGGCGCGGGGGGGGGGGGGGGGGGGGGGGGGGGGGGGGATGACGTGGAGGTGGGATGGGACTGCTGTTGTTGACGATAAAAGCATCCCGGGCCACCCACGAAGTCAATGGCTGGTCTTTTTATGGACCAATCGCCTGGGGGATGACAAAATATGGACCAATTGCTTTGGGGGTTACCACTAACTCTGGGCGATTCATTAAGGTCGACTTATATGTTAATATGTCAAAGTTGAAAGAGGCGAAGACAGGGAGAATGACCTAGTTTTATCAAGTTTCATTCCGCTTAAATTTCCGCCTCATTTTTTAAAAATTAAAACGGAATAAATGCTGTCTTTTTAGGACTTGTGATTAGAAAGGAAAACTTTTTCTAATCAAGCGCCGGCATTGTTTCTTAAGGCATCATATTTAATACTGTCCGCTGATTGGTGGAGAAAACGATCGGTATTCTTCACCGTTCACCATCATCTTCGCCATTATCTGCAGTCATTCGATAAATACTGGACACTAAACGGTGTGATGAATAATGGACACTTAACGATGTGATGAATAATGGACACTAAACGATGTAATGGGTATCGTTGCTGGGGGAAACACTAGGTGTAGCTGTGTCTTCAGGAGCCATTATTCTATTGACAAGATTCTCTCTCTCTCTCTCTCTCTCTCTCTCTCTCTCTCTCTCTCTCTCTCTCTTCCCCGTGTGTGTGTGTGTGTGTGTGTGTGTGTGTGTGTGTGTGTGTGAGAGAGAGAGAGAGAGAGAGAGAGAGAGAGAGAGAGAGAGAGAGAGAGTGCTCGCTCGCTCGCGAGCGCTTTTCTTATAGTTAGTGTGGGCGATAAATGACGATATTCTGGAGTTGCATCAGTTATCTGGCACACGTGGTCAGCGCCGCCAGAGGAACGGCTACACCGCCGCCAAGTTCCAGCAATGTCCTCCTACACACGGCAGGAGGCTGCAATTCGTGGTCTGGAGCCGCTGTGACATTCAGAGCAATGACGCGGGGTGGGCTGGATTGGATGTTTGGGAGGCTTGGCAGTGCACGGCAGACCTTCCAGAATAGGAGAACCATCCAGAGATCGTCTGGAAGGAGAGCTGAAGACCGAACATAATGCTCCGCACTTCAGGTTCCTTGACTATAATGATTTGAATTCCAATTACTGTGCCCTGTGGGGCCGGAAGAGCTCAGCTGGTAGAGCGCCGGACTCGTAATCCAAGGGTTGCGGGTGCGAATTTCCGCCAGGCCATTTCGGTACAGGGGGATTTTTCCCTCGGAGTTAACATTGGGTTCTGACTCCATTTCCCATACAGTCCTTCGAATGAGACTATAAACCGAGGTTCTGTGTGTGAACGCACGCATAACATCTTGCACACACGTCAAAAATCCCATCACCAACTTTCGGAAGAGAAGGCCAGTTTGACTGTTGGTGTGGATGACACGTTACACATAGCATGCACCTTTCCCCCAAAGATGGAGTATGGCTGCCTTAATGCGGGTTTAAAAAAAAAAACAACGGTCATACACACAAAACTCCGCTCCCTTTGTTGGGTAGAAGGAATTAATCCTTGCCTGTCTTTACAGGGAGTGTCCGCAGGAGTATCAGCCTGCGTACGCAGAAGAAGAAGAGGAAGAGAACTGTGCCGTAGGAAAGCAGAATGAAGGAAGCTCATATATACAGGACTGACAAAGACCCAAAAACTCAAGACTGACAAGTATGCCAGTGTCACTACAACCTTGAGGGAATCCGGCTTCCAAGCCAAAGTCATCACCATAGAGGCTGGAACAGCTGTGACGCCAGTGTCACCACAAAGCTTGAAGGAATCCGGCTTCCAAGCCAAAGTCATCACCATAGAGGCTGGAACAGCTGTGACGCCAGTGTCACCACAAGCTTGAAGGAATCCGGCTTCCAAGCCGAGGTCATCACCATAGAGGCTGGAACAGCTGTGACGCCAGTGTCACCACAAGCTTGAAGGAATCCGGCTTCCAAGCCGAGGTCATCACCATAGAGGCTGGAACAGCTGTGACGCCAGTGTCACCACAAGCTTGAAGGAATCCGGCTTCCAAGCCGAAAGTCATCACCATAGAGGCTGGAACAGCTGTGACGCCAGTGTCACCACAAGCTTGAAGGAATCCGGCTTCCAAGCCGAGGTCATCACCATAGAGGCTGGAACAGCTGTGACGCCAGTGTCACCACAAGCTTGAAGGAATCCGGCTTCCAAGCCGAGGTCATTGCTACAGAGGTTGGAACAGCTGTGACGCCAGTGTCACCACAAGCTTGAAGGAATCCGGCTTCCAAGCCGAGGTCATTGCTACAGAGAGGTTGGAACAGCTGTGACGCCAGTGTCACCACGAGCTTGAAGGAATCCGGCTTCCAAGCCGAGGTCATCACCATAGAGGCTGGAACAGCTGTGACGCCAGTGTCACCACAAGCTTGAAGGAATCCGGCTTCCAAGCCGAGGTCATTGCTACAGAGGTTGGAACAATGTAAAGGGTAGGATGTGGTGGAGAAGTTTCACTTTCGTAATTTTCAGTACACAGACATACACTTTTTACAGCGGTGTAAACACCGTGAGGCAGGTACTCAAGGTCTGACCTGGGCGTTGGACCAATGCGCAGGTCAGACGTCTGCTTTGTCGTAGCCATGAGACCTTCGTCTTCAATCCTTTTATCTTAGACGTTAATTCAGGTACCTATCAGATGCTTATCCTGCGCAGTGTGGTCTTTAAACGTTACAGATGGGCTGTAGCGTATATGGTTTGGTTCGCATGCAGTGACACAACCTTGTAAAAGTTTTCCCCGAAGATGAAGTATGGCTGCCTTAATGGGGGGAGGGGGAGAAAAAAAAAAAAAAACAAAAAAAAAAAAAAAAAAAACGGTCATACACACAAAACTCCACTCCCTTTGTTGGGTAGATGGGATTAATACTTGTCTGTCCATCTAGGGAGTGTCCACAGGAGTATGGGCCTGCGTACGTAGAAGAAGAAGAAGAAAGAAGAAGAAGGAAGAAGGATCCTTGGTGAAAGTGAAACTAAATTTG
>JADBJO010005161.1:72500-80000 GCA_016801955.1 Conus betulinus
TCTCTCTCTGTCTGTCTGTCTCTCTCTCTCTCTCTCTCTCTTTCCCTCCCGTCGTGTCCTGTCTGTCTAAATCCATCTCCTCTCTCTGCCCCTACGTCTGAGACTGACCACTCTAACTCCTTACTGCCCTACAGTAATTACTCATGAGACTGACCACTCTAACTCCTCTGCCCCTACAGTAATTACTCATGAGACTGACCACTCTAACTCCTTATTGCCCCTACAGTAATTACTCATGAGACTGACCACTCTAACTCCTACTGCCCTCTTCTCATGAGACTGACCACTCTGACTCTCCTTACTGCCCCTCAGCCATTCGTCATGAGACTGACCACTCGAACTCCTTACTGCCCCTCAGCCTACAGCCACTGTACTTCTCTCTCTCTCCCTCTCTAACTCATTACACCCCTGAGACACCACCACTCCTCCCTCGTCCTCTCTCTCATTCTCGTCTCTCTCCCTCCTCTACTCTCCCCTACATTCATTACATCATGAGACTGACCACTCTAACTCTATTGCCCCTACAGCCATTCTGTCTGTCTGACTGACCAGTCTCTAACTCCTTCTCTCTCTTCCCTCAACGTCGTGTCCTATGACACTCTAAATCCATACATCCCCACAGCCCCTACGTCATGAGACTGACCTCTAACTGCCCCTACAGTAATTACTCATGAGACTGACCACTCTAACTCCTTACATGCCCCTACAGTAATTACTCATGACTGACTCTAACTCCTTACACTCTAACTCCTTATTGCTTACCCTACAGCCATTACTCATGAGACTGACCACTCTAACTCCTTACTGCCCCTACAACCATTACGTCATGAGACTGACCACTCTGACTCCTTACTGCCCCTACAGCCATTACGTCATGAGACTGACCGCTCGAACTCCTTACTGCCCCTACAGCCATTACGTCATGAGACTGACCACTCTAACTCCTGACACTCCCCTACCCCTATCATTACGTCATGAGACTGACCACTCTAACTCCTTACATCCCCTACTTTTTCAATGGAGATCATGAGACTGACCACTCTAACTCCTTATGAATATCCCTACAGCCATTACGTCATGAGACTGACCAGCTAACTCCTTACATCTCCTACAGTCCATCCTACGTCATGAGAATGACCACTCGAACTCCTTGTGGAATACACCCTAGCACAGCCATTACGTCACGAGACTGACCACTCTAACTGCTTACAGTCATTACGTCATGAGAATGACGGACACTCGAACTCCTTACATCCCCTACTGCCATTACGTCATGAGACTGACCACTCTAACTCCTTACTGCCCCTACAGTCATTACGTCATGAGACTGACCACTCTAACTCCTTACTGCCCCTACAGCCATTACGCCATGAGACTGAACTCTAACTCCTTACTGCCCCTACAGTCATTACGTCATGAGACTGACCAGCCTGGATTGAACTCCTTACCCCCCCTACAGCCATTAGGGTCATGAAACTGACCATTTGGAATCTCCTTACTGCCCCTACAGCCAAATTACGTCATGAAACTGACCACTCAAACTCCTTACTGCCCCTACAGCCATTACGTCATGAGACTGACCACTCTAACTCCTTACTGCCCCTATAACCATTTCGTCATGAGACTGACCAGACACGTCAACTAATCTCCTAGTCAGAAAGTACCGGCTTTTTAATGGAGATCCGTGACGTAAAAAAAACATGCAGCGAGGATTGTGGATGTGAATATCCTAAACAAGGAAGTGGTCACAGAACTCCAGGAGAATTAGACTGACTGCGAGCTTTCAGGACACCGAAGCCATCCTCAGGACCCCGCAGGACTTTGCAACAATGGTTGTGGAACTCCACCCAGTTCACGGCTTATGTTGGACTGCCTGCTTTGACCAGTCCGGCATTCAGGCTGTCATCTTTGGACTGGGGATGAAAACAGGACCGGACAACACGGCAAAAGAATGTTTGGTGGTAATAATTTTTTGCGTAAAAGATGCGGTAAAAAACTTAACACATGTTTTGATTTCATGAACATGCTTGCAAATGGTACTGTCATACTTGTAAACAGAAAGGATGTCGTTGAACATGCTTTCATTTTTTTTTTTTTTAATCTTAAAGAGAGTTTAAGGTCGCACAGTACCATGCGAAAACTGACCACACTGCCAACATTTCATGCAGACTGGAAACGATAATCACTCATGTTTCTTAATATCAATAGTATCAATAAAGTGACGTTTTTTTGTTATTTACAGCTCTCTTGTTTATAAAGAATAAAAGGTTATAATTCGCAAAAATCTTTTACTCTTTAATTGCTGTAAGTATATAATGATACTAATCAATCTTGCCTATGATTTGTCTCTGACAGATTTAAACAGAATGCGTATTTGCCGAAGTGATACATGTGTACTCGTTCATTCCCAATGTGTGTGAATTGATGTTTGTGTTTGTTGTCCGTCGGGACGACGAAGACCATCTAGTCATCCTGGGATCGGGGGTGAGTGCGTAGATGGCTGGTCAGGCTGATCTGCGGCCGGAAAGATCTATCACAGTACGGACAGGGGATGGTGGCAGCAGCTGGATAGAAATTGAAAGAAATAGCGCGCGCGCGCGCACACACACACACACACACACACACACACACACACACATACACACGCGCGCGTGCGCACACTCACTCACGCACGCACGCGCGCGCGCGCGCACACACACACACACACACACACACACACACACACACACACACACACACACACACACACACACATTCCTAACGGGTCAGTCGACAAGGGCCATTGTTCAAACCAGCAGCATGACCACAGACATCTGCTGCAGCCATGTCCACTGCATGATGACCTTGGGTTACAGCTCTAGTCAGGCGGGATCTACAGTGGCAGGTAGCCTGTCAGCGGCCTCGAGGACCTGCGAAACACCGCAGCCTTCGTGCTGGAAGCTGGTATCACCATATGAAAAGAAGAAGAAGAAGAAGAAGAAGAAGAAGAAGAAGAAGAGTAGAAGTAGTTTCAGTTGAAGTTCAGTTTCAGTTTCATCAAGGAGGCGTCGCTGCGTGCGGACTAGTCCATGTACGCTACACCCACACCCGCTAAGTTTTGAGACCACACTACGCATGATTTGAAGCTGATGGATAAATGAATTGATATGTAAGATGAGAGAATTTAAGATGAGGATCTCGTGCTTTAAGATAATACTCTTAGGGATCACTTCAAAAGTATGTTTTGCCGAGATGTCAGGTAATTCGAAGAAGAAGAAGAAGAAGAAGAAGAAGAGAAGAAGAAGAGAGAAGAAGGAGAGGAGGAGGAGGAGGAAGAAGAAGAAGAAGAAGAAGAAGAATGAGAATGAAGAGAGGAGGAGGAGGAGAAGAAGAAGAAGAAGAAAGAAAAAGAAAGGAGGAGGAGGAGGAGGAGGAGGAGAAGAAGAAGAAGAAGAAGAAGAAGAAGAAGAAGAGAAGAAGAAGAAAAGGAAAAATGAAACTCCCTGGCACACAGAATATGGATGCCCGCATGATATGGTCGAACGTGAGTCACACAGTAAAGAATGCTGCTCTTGTGAATTAATGAATGATCGTATTGAATGAGCAAGTCGGAATTGAAAAAAACAACAACAGGGTTTGTTATCTTTTCTTTGAGGATAAATCACAGAAGTTTTGTTTAGGGAAAATCACATAACTTTTGTGCATATATGAAAGTACAACATGCTAATTTCTTTTTTTTTTCATTTAACACAAAACATCGAGCTTCAGAGTGAATAATTATTGCGTATGTGTATGCCTTCTCTGTCTGTCTAACTGTCTGTCTGTTTGTCTGTCTGTCTGTCTGTCTCTCTCTCTCTCTCTCTCTCTCTCTCTCTCTCTCTCTCTCTCTCTCTCTCTCTCTCTCGCTCTCTCTCTCTCATAGTCATAGTTTTTTTCCCTTTTCTTTGATTATTTTTCACATAATTTTTGCTCATACACATTTCATTTCTCGCCAGTTTGTTGTTGTCTATTTTTTCACACCAGTCATTACATTGTTATGTACTGTTCTTATAACCCTTACCAAAAGAGGGAGACATTTTGGGTAATGACCACACCTGTGTTTATCATCATTGAAAAATTAACACATTATTTGGTCGTCATTGCCTCTGAGTCACCCACGCGAGGCAAATTAGTGTTCATTTTTTTTTAACGACCACCGGTAAAACATAAGGTTGAAGGAACAACAAACACAGTGGGACCCCTCTGTAACGACCTCCATACATTCCTGAAAAGTGGAATGCTGAAGAATGCTGGTTTCATGAAGAGGGAAAGTATGGTTCGGACAAAGTGTTCCATGAAATGGTAATGGTAATGGTAGTGTTGCTTGGAGCCCAGCCGACCGCAGAGGGCCATATCAAGGCTGTTACCGCGATGAAGTCGTGCAAGTCCCAACACTCTAAAACGATACGTTTCACTGTGACTGGTACATGACATAGAAAGCACCATGGAGCCTCTTCACCTTTTTAAAGATAAGAATGGGTGTAAAAGGAGTAATTTTGTATGCAAACGGCACAAAATTGTTGCTTCTTTACGGCCGCCTCGGGAACATGGTCAAAACTCTTTCAGGTTGGGACGGATTTTAAATGGTTTGCTACCCGCCTGTGAGTCCCATTCCTCTTGCCAGAGGTCCTTAACATTGGCCTGGGTTTGGGGTTTCAGATCAGTGTGAGGTATAGACAATCTGTTCAAGTTTTCCTTCGTGGCACTCTTGGCAAGTTGATCAACCATTTCGTTGCCTCGAATGCCCACACATGACTGGAACCCGAGCAATCACTGTTCCATTAAAAAAAAAAAAAAGTGCGTTTGAAAAAGAGAGGGATAGAGCGGAGGTGGTGGTGGTGGAAGTGGTAGTGGTGTGTTATTAGGAAGTTTATCAGATACAGACAGAGACAAAAAAAAAAAAAAAAAAAAAAAACCGACGAAAAAACGAAAAGCCCGGATGTAAATTCCGCACCCGGCGTGACTCTGAACAACATGACATAACGAAAGAGATGACGTGAAAGGTCAAATGTCTTGAAAAGTCCACACTGGAAGCTAGATCTACCGCACCCAAAGACAAACATGTTTTACAACAAGAAGCCTTTAACCCTTGACTACTGCTGACGAGTAGGCTCATCAGTGACAGACTGTGATGGAGAGAGAGATAGAGAAAGAGAGAGAGAGAGAGAGAGAGAGAGAGAGAGAGAGAGAGAGAGAGAGAGAGAGAGAGAGAGAGACAGACAGACAGACAGAGACAGACAGACAGACAGACAGACAGACAGACACAGACAGAGACAGAGAGAGAGATCTGAAATCTGAAATCTTTAATGAGGATGACTGAATAAGCATTTCAATACTTTTTTCATCAGGTCCCCAAAAAGAAAGCAAAACCACATCACAAATTAAACAAAGATCAGAAAAAAAAAGCAGTAGGAGTATGTTAACAATAATATCAGCTATGACAATACAGGGAATAATATTAATAAAGAGAAAATCAGAATGCAATAAACACAGTAAAAACAAAAGGGGCAGAGTACACTATATAAATAAAGACATAATATCTATCTATCTATCTATCTATCTATCTATCTATCTATCTATAAATACATATATATATATACGTATACATATATACACGTATGCATGTACACTTACCTACTTGTACATATAAGTACAACTGAAAGAGAAAGAGAGAGAGAGAGAGAGAGAGAGAGAGAGAGAGAGAGAGAGAGAGAGAGGAGGCGGGAGAAGACAGACATGCCATCCAGTACCACAGCCTGTCTTGTTCTTCTTTCACGGAGTGGGCTTGCTTTCCATGAACATGAAGTAATGACACTGTGACCATGTACACCACGTACTGTAAACCATAAACTCACACATATTACGTTGCATTCAGTGAAGTTCGACAATCAAAGGGTTAAAAATGGAGAAGTCCTTGATAGGGTTAATAAGAATAGTAATAAGAAAAAAAAGGCAATGTAAAGAAAGAAGGCTTTGAACAGAAGTAGTCTTTACAGCGAGGGAGGTGTTACCAGAAGGTGAACCCCAAAGGCGCAAAGGCAAAACGGGACCCCCTCAAAAAAAAAAAAAAAAAAAAAAAAATCTATCTGTGAAGGGAGACAACCTTCTGTAGTAGACAAATAGAAAGAAGACAAAAGAGGGAGATAAATCTGGCATCGATAAAGACCAATGTATAAAACAAAAACGCAGCCTTTCAAAAGACAGGATGTCTGTATTGCTGGGTCCAGCAGAGGTGGCAGCTGGGAAGGGATTTTTTTTTTTTTGTTGTGTTGTTTTGTTCGTGTTTGTATAGGTGGTGGTGGTGGTAATCCTAGCAGAGACACAGACAAAGAAAATGTTTCACAGAGACACAGACAAAGAAAATGTTTCACAGAGACACAGACAAAGAAAATGTTTCACAGAGACACAGGCAAAGAAAATCATGAACGAAATAGAAGTCTTGAAAGAGAACGCGTCCTTATTGGAAAACAAACCCAGCAGAGACAGGTGGCAAAAAAGGTCAACAAAATAGAAAAGGAGTGTACACAATCGGGAGACAAACCTCGCAGAGACTGAAGCAACACGGTCGACAAAATAGTAGTCTTTAAGAGAAATGTGTTTTTCTTAAGAGGTAAGCTGTACAGAGACACAAACGTTAACTGAAACAAGATTTTTAAAGGAAGAAAAGTCCTTAATGGACAGTGTATGCAGCGGAGGCAACGACTTACAGTGAATGTAGCAAAGAATACGTAGGATTCTCCCGAAAACAAAAATTCGAAGGGACAGACTCTTCATCGGGAGGTAAATATCACAGAGACAAAAAGGACAAAAAACGAAACAAAAAGCAATTTTAGAAGGATCAGGGAATCTTGACTGCAACGTCAACGTGCTCCAAACCAACACAGAAATATTCCGTGGGGAAAAGTCTGATAAAGGAGAGGAAGTTTTCATTATAATGTAAACATACAATCGACACAAACAAAAATGTTCGAGGAAAAAAATCTCTAAAGGAAGAGGCGGCTTTTGCTGGAAAGTACATCCGGTAAAGACAGAGACAGAACTGTTCAACACAAAAAGAAAATACACTTTGTAAGGTGAGAGGTTTTTTTTTTTTTTTTTTTTACATGGATGTAAATCTACAACAAAGACAAAAGATGTTTCCTTACAAGGAGAGGCAGTTTCTACTAGGAGGAAAAAAACAAAACTTCAAAGACAAAACATCTCCATGAAGAATTTTTAAAAAAGCCCATAAAAGGAGAGAGGCAGTCTTCACGAGAGGTAACTATAGTGAGAAAAATTGCACGACACGAACGCAGTCTTAAAGAAAGTCAATACAGTGAGGTCAATCTTGTACAGCAAAGACAGACATGTTCCACGAAAAAGTCATGTGTAAAGCGAATGAGCCTCTGTTTGGATGTAAATCTTGTGTAGGCAAAGACAAAGTATTCCATGTAAAAGTCGTGTTTAGTGGTAGAAGGAGTCCTTATCTAGATGACCAGAGGT
>JADBJO010005161.1:85000-87500 GCA_016801955.1 Conus betulinus
TCTTTCACCTTATCCCACACCTTTTTCAAGTCTTTACAGTCAGATACTTCATTTAGAGACAGAACTGTGACCAGTATTGTCTTTTTGCTTGCGCTGTGACTCTGTTTGTTTTTATTTTTGTACTGCACATTTCTTTATGAGCTGCATCTTTTATCTCTTGCACAGGAACTTTTCTAACTTTTAGCCAGTTAAGATAAGCTAATGTTTTTGCTTTAACAGCATCCTCGCAAGCCTGATTCCACCAGACATTCCCTGAGAATGTTTCACACCTTTTTGATCTTTTTTTGGAATAGCTAGAGCAGCAGCCTCAAGAACTGCTTTCTGAAAGTTATCAAAAAAGATGTTAACATCCTCACCAATAACTTCACTCTCAGTCTTCTCAGTGAGGTAATTTTGAAAAGTTTCCCAATCTGCCTTTATGTAATTAAATTTAGGTATAACATCTTCACCACTAACTTCAGATCCAACGGATTCTTTAAAAAGATAAACTAAAGCAGGTGAAACAAAGGTTAGATCAAGCGCCGATGCTCTATGATGAGATATGTCTGGGATGCGCGTAGTTCTCCCGTCGTTCAGCAAAACTAAAGATGAATCCCCAACAGTTTCCAGAAAATCAGGGTGAGAAACTATTTGACAATCTTCATCCCAGAAAGGAGCATGAGAATTGAAATCGCCACCAACGATCCACTTTTTTTCTTTAGAACAGTTTAGAGAGAGAGAGAGAGAGAGAGAGAGAGAGAGAGAGAGAGAGAGAGAGAGAGAGAGAATGCGCTTTATGTAATACGATGCCCCCTCTCCCTTAAACGCAAGGCTGTCTTTTTAAAGTTGTGCTTTTTACCGGTACTGACGTGGACCGAAGTTCAGCCTTATCAGCTGTCTACCCCACTGTGGTCAGGAACCAGTGGGGGGGCAAGTGCTTGTAAAGTGGATCGCCTGTTTAGTTCTAGCCAGGGGGAGGGAACCAACGGCCGTTGATGAGAAGTCACACCTCTGCCTTCAGCACTTTGTAATGCTAAGTTCTCTTGCTGCAGACTTGACTCCGGAAACATTAACATGTTGTTGCTTTCAAAACGGAGTGACTGAGGGCGGAAAACGAAGCAAAATTTAGAAAAGAGAGGGGGGCTGTTACCGCCAAGAACATAGACAAACAAAGTACAGGACAAGACACAATGCACTTCGACCTCTTGGGTCTTCTTCAGGCAAAAAAAAACAAAAAAAAAAACCATTTAGGACAGTGAAAACGAAGAACGGGAGACCATTTATCTTCTCATATTCGGCACACGATCAAAGTGGCTGCCGGCTGCTGTTCGTTCCTGTCAAATGATTTAGTGTTTATTGAGATGGGCAAATATAGACCAAACTTTGAGCATCTTTACCGCCGTTTTTATGTTTTTAGTGTTTTGGGGTTACTTTGTTCTCCGTTTCTATCTCTATCTGTCTACCTGCCCGTCTGCCCGTCTGTCTGTCTGCTCGTCTGTCTGTGTCTCTGTCTGTCTGTCTGTCTGTCGTCTGTCTGTCTGTCTGTCTGTCTGTCTCTCTCTCTCTCTCTCTCTCTCTCTCTCTCTCTCTCTCTCTCTCTCTCTCTCTCAATGGAATATCGCATTCTGTAAAGCTATATGCAACTCTTGAATTAGCCCGTCTTTAAAACAGATCACATCTAAGTTCCGATTTGAAGTGTCAGAAATAAGCGTTCATTACCGAAGATACGGGGCTTACATTGATGATGATTTAGTATGTCCACTGTGCAGAGAATCAAAGGAAGACGAGGTTCATTTTGCTTTAGTATGTAAAGCTATTCAGAACATTAGAGAGAAAGTTTATTCCTGTAAAAATATTGTAAGTAGTGTTGTTTTTTTTCCGCTTGTGTATTCTGATGGCTTCAACCAATGAAAATATTATAAAGAAAATATTCGTCTTTCTCTTCATCATGCTGTTCAGACTCATGCATCGTGTTCTTAGCACAATTTGATTTTTGATGGATGCTTATGGTATCATACTGTGCATTTTCTTGCTTTGAAAAGTTTGAAATATTTCACACCCCTTTCCTACTGGGGCTATGGCCTATATATATATGAATACACTCCCCTTCAAACTGGGGTATGGCCTATATGCATGTATAAACTGTTTTCCCTTTCATTTCATTTCATCTATTCCCCTCTCTCTCTCTCTTTGTCCCTCTCTCTCTCTCTCTCTCTCTCTGTGCGCGCGCGCGCGCGCGCGTTTGTGTGTGTGTGTGTGTGTAATATATGTGTGTGTTTGTGTGTGTGTGTATGTGTGTGTGTGTGTGTGTGTGTGTGTGTGTGTGTTGATGATGATTCCCCTCAACGTATCCTCTTGTTGTTGTTGTTGTTTTTCGTGTTTTTTTTCTAATTTCTTTTGGTCTATGAGAGAGAGAGAGAGAGAGAGAGAGAGAGAGAGAGAGAGAGAGAGAGAGAGAGAGAGAGAGAAAGACAGATAGAGAGACAACACACACACACACACACACACACACACACACACA
>JADBJO010005161.1:97500-125000 GCA_016801955.1 Conus betulinus
TTCTGATATATACACTTCATTGTTTTCTTCAGCATTGTATCCAACTTATAATAACTTACCATCTGAGTTTTCTGCATGCCCATCTATTTTAGCATCTAAGTTTTCTGTATGCCCATTCTATTTACCATCTGAGTTTTCTGCTGTGCCCATTCTATTTACCATCTGAATTTTCTGTATGCCCATTCTATTTACCATCTGAGTTTTCTGTATGTCCATTCTATTTACCATCTGAGTTTTCTGCGTGCCCATTCTATTTACCATCTGAGTTTTCTGTATGCCCATTCTATTTACCATCTGAGTTTTCTGTATGCCCATTCTATTTACCATCTGAGTTTTCTGCATGCCCATCCTATGTAGAGGTACCCGTAGCCCAAATCAAATTCAAAGAACTTCCTCTAATGGCTTTTCAAACGAGACCGAAACCTGGGCGGTCATCTGGTTAGGCCGTCATTCCGACCACAGCCCCCCAGAACCACTACTCCCTGGGCAACAGCTGCTGTGACAGACACAAGTGCAAATGCTGTCCCTTCCCCCCAACACTACCACGCTCACCTTTAAAGGGCCCTCAGGACGCCATTTCACCATGAGGAGCAGTTTCACCTGCCAATCCAGTGATTTGGTCAATGTAGTCCACTGCAGCCTGGGCGGTGGCATCTACATAGGCGAGACAGACCGCACACAGGAAGAACGCTGCAAAGAGCACAGGGACAGCATCCTCCTGAAAAAAAGCAAACCCTTGTGACTATACACTTCAACACCGATCCCCACAGCATAACCCCCTTCTCCATATCAGTGGTCTGGCGCAACAGCACTGGTGACTCCTTCAAGAGAAAGATCATGGAAAAACAGATCATCCACCACCTCGGTACTACAGCACCAGATGGCCTCTCCCCCTCCCCCCCACCTTTCCCCTTTCCCTACCTTCCCCCTCGTTTTCCTCTCCCCCCCCCCCTCACTATTTACACTATTTACGTTCACATGCATTACGTCATAATGCAGTGATGATGAAATTGTGATTTTACGTAATTGCTTTAAAGACTCAACGAGTCGAAGTACCCAATTCCTCATCTCTCTAGTAGGTTCGAAGTTTTTTTTTTTTCCTCTCCGTTGTTTTGTTATCCAAATTAAATGGTTAAGATATATTCCTGCAATGCTGACGATCGTGAGTTCGAACATCACTTGTGAGGGTGGAATGTCACTGTTTGTAAACCTCTCCGCCCATCCAGCTCTAAATGACTGGCGGGCTGAGGTAAGGCGGTGTAAGAGAGGAATGGGCTCCGCCTCCTGTCATGCTGTGCGCCAGACACATGGAACGTTTAGTAGTCCACTGGCTCCTACAGTTATCAGGCCAGGGTGCTATACTCTTATTCTTACCCTTACGTATACTAT
Organism: Conus betulinus; assembly: GCA_016801955.1. NCBI lineage: Eukaryota > Metazoa > Mollusca > Gastropoda > Neogastropoda > Conidae > Conus > Conus betulinus. The sequence continues at coordinate 98,890 of JADBJO010005161.1, forward strand.
ATTGTTATACATCATCTGGATAGATACTGCGGTTTATTGTGTATATCATATTCCATGGGGTACAAATGAAATGTTTTTTTTTCAGAAAGCTAGTAACGTTTTCTATCCTATAGCAGCCCTGATATGCCCCCTTTGCGGTTGGCTGGGGCTATAAGCAATGCGCTCTCTCTCTCTCTCTCTCTCTCTCTCTCTCTCTCTCTCTCTCTCTCTCTCTCTCTCTCTCTCTCTCTCTCTCTCTCTCTGTTTCTCTCTGTTTCTCCGTTTTGTCTGCTATCTGCTATTGGCAATAAAAACTGTGTCAGTGTCAGTCTCTCTCCTCTCTCTCTCTCTCTCTCTCTCTCTCTCTCTCTTCTCTCTCTCTCTCCTGTGGCGACCTAAAATTGTAAGTGTCCTCCCATGCTTACGTGTCTCACATAAATATTTTGGTTTTGATTTTAACTTCATTTTGAACATTTCTTTTTGATTAGTCGTTTGTACATTTTTTTTTGTTCTGGCATCTGTCAGCTGATTTTTTTTCTCCAAACATTCGCTATTTGTCGACGTTTACACACAGTTCATAAAATTTCTCCTGATTATTTTCGCGCTGAAAAGATACCGGTGTAACAGTTTTACGCCCATGCTTTTCTTTTTTTTTTTTTCTTTTTTTTTTGCCATTCATTTTAATGTTATATGGGCATTGTTACACCTTCTTTCTTTTGCACCTTGTTTCTTTTTTCACTGATGTGTTTATTGAGGTACTAGGTTGCATTCTGCTGACCCAAGCCTGACGTTGAATATATTTCCCGAATGAAAACGAAGCGGCTGGATGTGGAATAAAAACGAGGCTGCCAGAAGCCTCGTTTTCCTTCCACATCCATTTTGCGCCCCGTTTGGGGAGATCAATGGTTGTTCGTTCGTTTTCGTTGTCCCGAGTGTTGTTTGTCTTGCCTGAAGAAGACCAAAGAGGTCGAAACGCGTCGTATTTTGCCTTGTAATTTGTTTGTCTCCTTTGTTCGGTGGAATAGTAAGTTTTCTTTTCTATTTTTTTTTTCTGTACAGTGAAAGTCAAAATGTGCCCAGATTAGGAGTGGTTAAATCTACTGTTCAGTAGCCAAGATTTGTCCTATATCTCCTAAGAGATAAACAGCATCCCCGCCCCCCCCTAATGACATACATTTTCAAGGCAACAAAAAAACTCTATGCTGTAATAAGTTCACCAGCGCATCACTCAACAAATACACCGACACTACAAAGAATACAATGACAAAGGTCATTTTCAAATCAGTGTCATGAAAATATAGGTGAGTGTTTTACAGGCAAAATAACAGAAGAATGCACAAAAACCTCACTATAGTCAGTGTGTTCAGACACACTATAGAGTCGGGTCAGTTATAACTTAAGTGCTGGCATGTTATGAACTTAAAACAAGCGAACAAAAAGGTAAATGATATTCTAGACATACGGGAATAGACCACAAAGGGCTGGGAAAAGATCAGTGAGCGATAGGAAAGGAATTTTTTTTTTTTTTAAAAAGAGGAGAAGAATTCATGGCAAGTGACAATGGGTGAAACTTTTTAGCATAGAGTGGTCATACGATGTACACTGAGAGCTCCTAGCAATTGTACGTGTTACGTAAAACCAGACACAACTGAGCAAGCCCCCAGCAACTCCACGTCTTAACTGAATCTACTAACAGTCGAACCCGGTTCTTAGAAGAAAGTCGGTTATATTGAAAGGATACGCTATTATAGCAATTATTATTTTTCGCCAGACCGAAACCTTTCTTAATTTAGGTATTTTCGATCGTAACGAAAGTCAGCTACAAGGAATGGGACTTAAAAGAAGATCTATTGTTCCACTGAACGAGAGAGATACAACAACAACGCGTTTCGACCTCTTTGGTCTTCTTCATGCAAGACAAACAACATTCAAGGCACTGAAAAAACGAAGAACAAACAAGCACACATCTCAAATTGGGCGCAAAATAGATTTGGAATCCATGGAGGTCGAAACCCGTCGTGTTTTTCGTCTTGTAATTTTTTTGTCTCTTTCGTTCAGCGAAACAGTAAATCTCATTTTCAATCTGATTCAATTTCCGACAGTTGCCACCTCCCTTTGAAATCTCCAAGGACTGCATCTTCAAATCACTTGTAACTGGAATTCCATCTAAATGCATCAGACTTCCGCCAACAAATCCCCTGTTTCCGCCTTTCCACAACCCTCACCCCCATCACAGCCTCCACCCTCACCCCCCCCCCACCCCTCCCCTACGATTCCCTCGATGTCAGGTCCTTCGCTTCCGGTAAAATTCTCTGCCATTCCTCCGTCGTCCTGCTGTGAAGGAAATGACGTACTGAGTGACATTTCAGTGAACGTGATTTGACAGCCATGACTTGTTAGGTGCAGCTGAAAATAGTCCAGCTTTGCTGTCAGGTATCTGATGGCTGTTTTGGTAGTTAGATCGGTTCTTCTTGTTTCTTGTTCTTTGTCCTTGTCCTTGTTTTTGTTTTTGTTTTCTTGTTTTTGTTGTTCTTGTTCTATTTCTTCTTCTTCTGCTTCTGTCTCTTCTTCTTCTTCTTCTACTACTACTACTACTACTACTACTACTACTACTACTACTTCTTGTTCTTCTTTATTTCTTTTGTCCTCCAATCTCCATTTCTGTCTCTTTTTTCTTTTTCTTGTCTTTTTTCTTTCTTTTTTTAAAGTGGGTCCTCCATCCTCCCATTTTTCCCACGTGTGTGCGTGCGTGCGTGCGTGCGTGTGTGTGTGTGTGTGTGTGTGTGTGTGTGTGTGTGTGTGTGTGTGTGTGTGTGTGTGTGTGTTGCTTTTTTTTTTGTTCTTCCTCCTGACTCACATTCACCATGCAATGTCTGTATGTTTTGCAACGGATGGATATTCGCTGGCTGAAGTTAATGTTTTATCGTTTGATACACGGCGTCTGGGTTTATTCGTGTTCTGGTGTATGATACGCTGACTCATTCAAGCTCTTATACCAGTTATACTTGTATAATCTGACGAAGAAAGAACTCTGAGAAATCAGAAGTTTAAAAGAAGGAAAAGTGAGCCCAAATCATAGTAGAAGCAAACCCAGGCAAGTGGCTGCAGGGGCCGAGTAGAAATTAGATGTGTCAGCAGAGAGAAACTGAAGGAAAGGGAAGTGAGGTTGAGAGAGAGAGAGAGAGAGAGAGAGAGAGAGAGAGAGAGAGAGAGAGAGAGAGAGAGAGGAGGAAAGAAGTTATTCTTTGATGTTACGTCCTGTTGGTGTGGTGGTGCCAAGTCGTTTGATCAGCCAGGATTCCATGAAGTCATGCTGGCTTTTATTCTGCCAGACAACAGCAACTTTGGAGTGAGAATATGTGTGCATGGGGCTGTTAAAATGCACTCCAATAGGGTTCTTGTACTGAAGTTTCATGGATCTAAGATGTTCAGTGAAACGGCCGTGGAGTGGGCGATAGGTTTCTCCGATGTACAGTTTGTTGCGAAGTGTGCAGGTTCTGATGTAGACCAAATTAGAGGACTAGCAAGTGAAGGAAGATCTTCTTGTGAATTTTCCAGGTGGGCCTGTGATGGTGGTGGCAGAGTTGAGGAAGGGGCAGGTTTTGCAGTTCTTCTTGTGGCAGGGTTGATTTCCGGGAGAAGGGGAAGAGCCGCTGGAGGGACGCTGGACTGATGCTCTCACAAGAAGGTCTTGAAGGTTTGTATCTCTACGAAATGCAACCAACAGTGGTTTGGAAATTGTAGTTTTGAGTACTGGATCATTTTGCAAAACATGGAAGTTTCTGAGGAAAATATTGCGGACAGCAAGGTTGTGTGGGTGGTAGGTGAACACTGTATTCTGTCATCATGGCCTTTAGAAGGTCTGGAAATGAGGGCTGCTGAGCGTATGACTTTGCGTGCACATTCAAGTGCTTTATACACGATGTTCTCTGGGTACTGACGAGAAGTGAAAAAGGAACACATTTTCACAGCTTCGTTCAAAGTCAAGTCAGTAGCATCACTACATATCCGTTTCAGTCTCAAAAACTGTGAATATGGTGTGCAGGTTTTGGCAGTGGCAGGGTGGCTTGAGGAGTAAAGAAGGTAAGAGTAGGAGTCAGCAGATTTATAAAATACACTCGTCTTAAGGTTGTCCCTGTCAGGCTGAACAGAGATACTAATTTTATTAAAAAGTGACAGAATGAGGAGATTTATTGTATGTGTACTGGAGTGATGGGTGAAAATGAGACAGATGGGGGACGAATCAGAGTAGGCTCTCTCTGGAGCAAGTGGCAATACCCAGGCAGTCATCAATAAAACGTTTGAAAAGAGAGGGTACTGGACCCAAATACTGTTTGAAGGCCTGTTCCTCAACATAGCCCACAAACAGACAGGCAGAACTGGGCCCCATCTTTGTTCCCATGGCAACTCCTTTTGTTGGTCTGAAAAGTCTCCCCGGCGAAGGAGAAGCAATTGAGTGTGAGAACAAGTCAGTGATGCGGAGGATGGTGGGGGGATGTGGATATTGTAGTTGCTGGTGCACAAAAGGTGTTTCACAGCGATCAAACTATCTCTGTGAGGAGTGTTGTATACAGTGAAACAATGCCCATGGTGAGCAAATGACGTTCAGTTCCACAGAGGAGAAGGAGCAATCATTGATAAGTTGCAGGGTGTGGTTGGTGTCTTTGGTAAAGGTAGGAACGGCAGAAACAAGGGGCTGGAATATGGCGTCAAGAAAGGAAGAGATAAAAACTGTGGGGCATGTACAAGCCGAAACTATGGGTCTTCCTAGATGAGCAGGTTTGTGAATTTTATGGAGGAGATAGAATCTGGATTCCCTTGGTTTACTTTTGATGGCACAGAAGGCTTCAGGGGGAAGATTTCTTCAGATACAGCTTCCTTGATGGTGCTCATCACAAGAGCATGGTCCATTTTAGTGGTAGATTGAGGGATTGGTGTGTAGAAAGAAGAGTCAGACAGCTGACGCCTGGCTTCTTTTAAGTATAGGTCTTTTGCTAGACAACCATGGTACCTCCCTTACCAGCTGGTTTGATTACAACATCTGATCTGTTGAGTAGATCTTGAAGGGCCTGCAGTTCTGTTGGGGTGAGGCTGGAATGTCTCAAAGGCTTTGGTTTTAAGAGTCATTATTTGTCTCTGACACAAACCAGTGTAGTAATCAATGTGCCAAATCACCACGGACGGCGGGGGGGGGGGGGGGGGGGGGGGGGGGGGGGGGGAGGGGGGGGGGGACACCAGGTGCTGGGGGGGAAAGACTCAGTCAATGTCACTGGAGGCAGGGTCTGCTGGCGTCTGTTGTTGATGCTTCGGTAGAAAGTGTGCTGCCGAGCGAATACGGCGAAAAAAAATCTTTGGGAAAGATGCTGTGTAAGGACTGGATTAGTGCTGAGGTTTGATGGGGATGAATTGCAAACCCTTAGACAGAACTCGGCATTGTTCAAGAGGTGAATGAAGATCTGATGGTATCGTGGTGACTAAATTTGCTGCAATGGGGTCTAAACCTTACGGGGTTTTTGTAGGAGTTCCACAATTTTGAAGGCGTTCCAATTTGTGTATTTTCCTTCTTTTTTAAAAACTCATGCACTTTTCTGTTGGCTTCTTGCACAGTCTAATTAATGAACATGGAGGTGTTTCCGTCCGTCAGAGTACGGAGTTGAGATCGATATATGTTGTTGGATTATCTTGTTAAGGTGAGTAAGTAATTTGACATGTGTAGGCTTGAACAGTAGTAGCCAGGAGCTGAAAAGATGTTTTCTTGCGAGTGCGTCGGTAAGAAGTGGTAAAAACAGGATGGGCGAAGGCAGGGTGAAATTTCAACTTGAAGCCAGTGGGTACAGTCCGTTGGTGAAGAAAACTCAAAAACAGTACATTGCTGGTGAGACGAGTTTTTGGCATCGTGGATTTTAAAAAGGTGACACCAAGACACTGGGGAACAGTACACATGTTTTAAATTTTCTCAATGCTGCTCCAAAGAATGAAGAGGGAGTTGCAGACACTGACATACTCAAGCACAGGTTGTGGTCTGGGAATAGTAATGAATGAAAACAAAGTGAAACGTCCGGTTACTCTGTTCTCTTGGATGACGTTTTCCACCCTGTTCTTGTGATTTTTTTTTTCATAGCTTGTGTAATCCGATGTCAACTTCACTTTGTTTATCTTCCGTTTTCTTTTCTGATATATTTTCTAAATCCAAAATCATTTTTTCTACTTTATTTATTGTGGAAGTTGTTTCGATCTGCAGTTCATCATAAAGCATGTTCTGTACACTTGCAATTTTAGTCAAATGCCATTTTGGTATAATTGTCCATTTGTCCCCTGTCGAGCTGAAGAGTTTTCCAGCCCATTGCAGACACAAACATCTTTGGAATTCTGCAATATTGACTATTTTCAGTCTTCCACTATTATACTCACTCTCCATCGTTTTTCTTTTCACTTTTTCAAAAGCTTTCCGACTGTTGTGTTTTCTCTGCTTTACAAAGCTACATAGCATTGTATTTATCTCATTAAGGACGGTTTCTGGTATACATATACTTTGCAAAAGCTTTCCGATTTTTGTGTTTTCTCTGCCATACAAAGCTACACAGCATTGTATTTCATCTGATTAAGGACTGTTTCTGGTATACATATACTTTGCATTATTGAAATTAAAATGACTGCCCAGGAAAGTTTTTTAATCACCACAGTTTTACCATGAATACTTAAATCATTTTTTTCTCCATTCTTTTATCAGGTTTTGTATCTTGTTTATTTTAATTTTCCAGTTATCTTCAATATTTCTGACCATTTGATTTGCTTGGGAAAAAAAATGCTTAGAATTCTTAGTTTTTCGACTGATAGAAAAGGCACATTGTATTCTGTACCCTTACCCATTTTCAAAGCTTTCATTTTATGCTGGTTTAGTCCCCCCCCCCCCCTCTCTCTCTCTTTCTCTCTCTCTGCAAGCTGTTTGCCTGCCCCCTCTCTCTCCTCTCTGTCTCTCTCTCTCTCTCTCTCTCTCGCTCGCTCTTTCAAATATTTCCTCTCGCAAGCAAATGAGAAAAATATGATAATAATATTACACAGAAAAGTAAACTCTGAAGTAGAACAATTATATTTTCAACTCAGCAAGAAGACCTGGACTTGAGAATGTTCGGTCGTATTAGGAGAGTGACAGGTTGCCTGAGTAGCTGAGAGAAAGTTAGGAATAGTTGGACATGAGCATGTGCATGTGTATGGGGTATAGACAGGTGTGTGTATGAGTGAGTGTTTGTGCGAACTCAGCCTCAGACTCTCAGAGTCAAACTTTGTATCGAGAACCCTGAAGGCTCTATAGACTTAACATGGTTAGGCTTTTACAATAGATCATAAATGTGTGTGTGTGTGTGTGTGTGTGTGTCTGTGTATGCGTGTGCGTGCGTGCTTGCGTGCTTGCGTGCGTTCGTGCGTGCATGCGTGCGTGTGTGTGTTTGTGTGTGTGTGTGTGTGTGTGTGTGTGTGTGTGTGTGTGTGTGTGTGTGTGTGTGTGTGTGTGTGTGTATGTGTGTGTGTGTGTGTGTGTGTGTGTGTGAGGTGTGTGTTTGTGTGTGTGGTGTGTGTGTGTGTGCTATAGAAGTTTAAGGTCTGGGCGGACAGAAAGTGGGGGAGAAAGGGGGAGTGGAGTGTTAAGGTGCTGTCTATTATAAAAGGAAAGCTGTCGATCATTTGTCAGTTTCAGTGACGGTTTCGGCTCTCCACCCAAACCACAAGGAAAGGGTTATACGATAAATATAGACCACTCGTGTGTGTGTGTGTGTGTGTGTGTGTGTGTGTGTGTGTGTGTGTGTGTGTGTGTGTGTGTGTGTGTGAGGGGGGTTATAGGATAAAAATTGATCACTCATGCGCGCGCGCGCGCGCGCGCGCGCGCGTGTGTGTGTGTGTGTGTGTGTGTGTGTGTGTGTGTGTGTGTGCGCGTGCGACTGTGGAGTGTGTGCTCTCTCTCTCTCTCTCTCTCTCTCTCTCTCTCTCTCTCTCTCTCTCTCTCATGCGTGTGCCCTAAGGCTGTGTGTGTGTGTGTGTGTGTGTGTGTGTGTGTGTGTGTGTGTGTGTGTGTGTGCGTGCCTGTCTCTCTCTGTCTCCGTCTGTCTGTCTGTCTGACTGTCTTTCTCTCTCTCTCTCTCTCTCTCTCTCTCTCTCTCTCTCTCTCTCTGCTCTCTCTCTCTCTCTCTGCGCGCTGCGCGTGCGCACAGTGTGTGTGTGTGTGTGTGTGTGTGTGTGTGTGTGTGTGTGCGCGTGTGTGTGTGTGCACGCGCACATGTGTTAGCGTGTTCGACGATTGTAAGCGGGTGTTCATGTGTGTGTGTGTGTGTGTGTGTGTGTGTGTGTGTGTGTGTGTGTGTGTGTGTGTGTATGTTTTTGCTGGTGTATATATGTGTGAATGTGTGTGTCTATGCGCGCGCGCACGCGTGGTGGTGTCTATCTGTATGTCTGTATGTATGTGTGTGTGTGTGTGTGTGTCTGTGTCTGTCTGTCTGTCTGTCTGTCTGTGGTCGGCGCACGTGTGTGTGTTTATAGAGTCTACGTGTGTATGTCCGAGTATGTAAGTGCTCGCGCGCGCGCGCGTGTGTGTGTGTGGATGTTTTGAATATATGTCCATACGCGCCTGTCCTGCAGATATGGACACTGTAGGACGCTGGACACACTTTGAATTGAACGACAGGCACCATAGCTTGCTAAGGAACATGCCTTCTGACATGTAGACAGAGAAAAAAAGCCTGGAAGACACCTTTTCAAGTCCCAGATGTTTGGGTGTTTTGTTGTTTGCATGTTTGCCTGCTTGTCTGCTTTCACGTTAGGGAGATCAGGTGGGAATAAGACGTGCTGTCGTGTGTCTACTCTGCGACAAACACACACACTTGCTTGCGCGCGCGCGCGCGTGCACACACACACACACACACACACACACACACACACACACACACACACACACACACACACGCACACTAAGAGAGAGAGAAAGAGAGAGAGAGAGAGAGAGAGAGAGAGACAGACAGACAGACAGACAGACAGACAGGCAGGCAGACAGACAGACGGAAAGACAGACAGACCGACACTTTTGACAAAAAGAGGAAAAGCACATAGACCAACGGAGACATACACACACAGTGCGTCTGCTTTAACAATAACTTCTGTTCAACTATCTAATATCCTGATTTTATTGAAGCACAGCGAACCGGATGAAAACAAATCGACAACAGCATGTAAAACTACCACTATACCTCCCACTGCGCGTGTCTTTGGGAAACAGGCACGACACCATCGGTACAAACTTTTACTGGGCTAATAGAAGAATGTCTGCCATAAACCCCACTCACTGCTTCCCCCCCCCCCCCCCTCACCCCCCCCCCCCCCCCCCCCCCCCCAAAAAAAAAATGCTCCATTGACGTCATGATGTTATGACGTAAAACATCAGGCATAAATCAAAGTAGAATCTACGACACAAAAACTGAAGGGGAAAAAAAACGCATGATTATTCAGAACTATGGCACCACTGCAATCCAAAGTGAAAGAATTTACATGATTCAGAACTATGACATCAACTATAACAAAGTGAAAAGCATGAACATTCAGAACTATGACATCCACTTACAATAACACAGAGCTAGCGAATAAGAATTTTCTTATGTTCTTGACAACAATGACAGAAATATTAGAAATAAAATCAAATTTAGTTGATATATTACTATGGTGCTGAAAAAAAAAAAAAAAAAAACCTCTGTTGGCTCAACATATCACAGACCATCAGTTGAACCTCACCGGAAAAAAAAAAAAAAAATCAATGAGCCATGTAGCAAAAGCAGTATTTTAATGCTAAATCTAATGCAAAAAAAAACAAATAACACATAGCCAAATTTCAGAGCATCTAACCCGATGTAGCAAAGCCTACAAAAATGCAATGGAAAAGGTAATGCGATTTGAGAGGAAAAGATTTCAGAGAAACTCATAACGTTTAAATGCACAAATCCGATGGTAGATTAGCAAAAAATGCGTAGATCGAATAATACAAAATCAGAAACTGACATAAATATTTCATTTGATCATGTTCTAGAAATTAATAAAACAGATGAAAAGAAAGAGAATGATGAATTTAGTCAAAAAACATTTCTGATGCAGTACAAAACGAACACAATATTTTGGATAGTTCAATTACTAGGGATGAATTGTTAAAGGTAGTCATTTCTTTAGGCAGGGGAAAGGCTGCTGAGTTCATCAGATTCGAAATGAATATATAAAGCATAGCATTCCAGATCTCATGGATGTATATCTGAAGTTAAATCATGCTGTTTTGAATTATGGAAATGTACCACAAGAATGGATGAAAGGCTTAATACTACAGAGGTAATGGGAACTTACAAAACCCAGATAACTGTAGCAGCATTACAAGTTGCATAAGCAAATTATTTACAGGCATTAACGACAACAGATTTCTACAATTTGTAAAGAATCACAAATTTCTTTCAGAATGACAAAGCAACTTTAGAAAGAACCATAGTACATCAGACTACATGTTTGTGTTAAAGTCACTAGTTGATCTTTACTTATTCTCGATATCGAAGACTCTATATCGTGCTTTCATTGACAATCGCAAAGCATTTGATTCTATATGGTGTAATATTTTATGGGAGAAACGTATTCGCAGTGGTTTACATGGTAGATTACTGAACGTTATTGTTTAATATGTATATGAATATTTAAGTCTTGTGTCTTCCAGAATGGTACAATGTCTACCATTTTTGGGAGTTACATGGGGTGTACCTCAAGGTGAAAATCTCTATCACTGCTATTGTTTGCATTATATTTGAATAGTCTTGAAACATAATGACATTGAAAATGGCTGTTGTTTGCTTAATATTTACAATGAACCCCGAAAAACAATCTTTAGATACTTTGTTAAACTGTTTGTACCTTTATATGTTGATGATAGTATTATCTTATCAGAAACACCACAAGGTTTAAAACAAAAACTGAAATAGTTTTTTTTTTCAAAAGAAAAAAATTAAAAAAAAAATTACATTTCAGTTATGGAACTCTGGAAATAAATGATTCTTTCAATCATTTAGGTTCAGAATTCAAGAGAAAATTTCAACAAGGCCATGTGTAGATACGGGACAAGAAGTGTATGCTTTGCTTTTTAAAAATGCCAAAAAGCATAATCCCATTTGCAACAGTTCTAGATTTATTTTACAAACTCATTGAACCCGTTTTATTGTATAAAAGTCTGGGGATTTGAAACATTAACTTTGAAAAGCTACAGCTCAAATTTCCGATAGACATGTTTCGTTTAAATCAAAAATATATGAATTCATTTGTTCATGGTAAATCGGGAAAATGTTCATTATGAATTCAAAGTTATAATGATCACGTTTTGGGTCAGCTTGCTAATTTAAGAAAGTGACTAATTGTTACGTAAAAACTGTACAGAATAATACGCTTGCTTTTTTAACAGATCGACTAAAACATCACGGTGGATGAGTGGCATTAAACAATTTAAACCGAAACTGGTTATGAATGTGTTTAGGATTCACAGAGATTCATGAGTTTTATCTTCTTTGTGCAAGAATGTAGAGAAAAGCCTGGAGAATTCATTTACCCAAAGTAGGCGAGAGTCTATGGAAAGAAGTAATAAAATTCTCATTTCCAAACGACCGTAATCTGATTTGTGAAGGGAACAGTTTATTACTCAACTTCGCGATCAGTATATTATTGCGTTATTAATTATAAACTTGAAATATAAAAATGACGATGACATGGACTGTTGAGAGAAGAAAAAAATAGAGAGAGACTGCAATATTAATGAAGTATAGGAAGATTTTTATTTTGTATTTGACTGCTCAAAATACAGAACGTTACGTCATTAATTTCTGCCCAAATGATATCTGAAACTACGTTCAATGTTTAACCTTTGTAATTCGTTAAGCGGTACTTAGCAAAATGTATGCTGAATTTATCTAAGCACATCAAATAAAACATGATACTTTGATTCGCCCTCTTTTTTCTGAATGAAAGGCTTTCTTGATTAACACACTTTGTTACTGTCGTTAAATATCCAACAATTTGATTCATGTGACATCATTTCATTTTAAACTTTGAAAGTGATGGTGATAACCATTTGCTTATCTTTTATCTTCCATACCCCCCCAAAAAGGGGTGAAAGGAAATACATATGGTCTTGTATCGTAATTGTACTTCAAAAATATATTACATGTGAGCGTGCGTGTGTGCGTGCGCGCGCGCGCGTGTGTGTGTGTGTGTGTGTGTGTGTGTGTGTGTGTGTGTGTGCGTACGTGCGTGCATGTGTGTGTGTGTGTGTGTGTGTGTGTGTGTGTGTGTGTGTGTGTGTGTGTGTGTGCGATTAAATAAATCTGCAACCTTTCTCAATGCAACCTGCTGTTCAAAGACCTTCATTGTGCAAACATAGTGCAACGACAAGCTTTATGAAACTGAACAGACAACCAACAGATAAAATTTGCTAAAAAAAAAAAAAAAAAAAAAAAAAAAAAAAAAAAAAAAAAAGATATATAAGGGAGTATTTATGCCTGGTCACGTCAGCAAATCCATTAACAAGCTGTACAATAAAACAGAGTTTGAAACTTGTATGAGAGAAAAAGCGAAAAAAAAAGAAAAAAAGAAAGGATGAAAGAAAAAAAAAAAAAAAAAAAGAAAGAAAAAAAAAAAAAAAAAAAGAAAAAAAAAAAAAAAAACCCAACAAGCAAAGAAAAAGGAGGACACACATACTGAAAGAAAGAAACAAACAAACAAACAACTGAGTCAGTCTCACCACGTCTGTACAATAAAATAGTGTTCTAACACAGACTCACAGAGCGTGATATCCTGTACTGTCTGATTCTAGTCAAAGGCCTGCAGCTTCGTGACGAAGCATTTACGGATCTCCAGAAGAGCTAGACAGATGTGGCAGTAGAAACATCCACCGGTGGATTTCAAGGTGTGGTGGCCGCTAGCGGTAGCAAAATCCATCAGGCGCCCAATTTGAGGAGCTTAGTAATTGCTCGTTCTTCGTTTTCATTGTCCTGAATGTTGTTTGCCTTGCCTGAAGTAGACCAAAGGGGTCGAAACGCGTCGTGTTCTGTCTTGTAATTGGTTTATCTGTTTTGTTGGCTGGAACAGTATATCTTCTTTTAAATCCACCGGTAGGTAAATCACCAGATTCTTGGATGGTAGCCTGCCGATCTTGCCACACACACACACACACACACACACACACACACACACACACACACACACACACACACACGCGCGCGCGCACGCACGCACGCACGCACGCGCGCGCACGCACGCACGCACGCATGCACACGTGCGCGTCCGGCTCAGAGCGAGAGGGCTCCTGGACCTTCTCCTTGAGATGAAGGGAGAGACAGATTGTTGAGATCATTGATCAGTATACCTCCACGATCTGGACCTTCAGGCTGTAGGACATCTCCAGCCGCACCTCCAGGGTTCTCTAAGCCTACCACAAGGTGCCTCCGGAACTCCTGCCCCTGATCATCCTCCGGTTCCTCCAGCTGGCTTCCTCCCCACTGAACAGGTTCCCTGGGACGGCCCCTCTCAGCATCCCGATCCTGGTCCACCTCGGGTTCCTCCGGCTCCAGGTCTCCTTCCAGCCGGTCCTGGGGATCCAGCAAAGGCTCGCTGTGCCGCTGCATATCCTCATCGTTGATCTCCGGCACCTTGAAGGCCAGGCTCCACTTCTCCCGGATGTTGGTGTCGCCATTGGCGTTTTCCACCAGGAAGCTCTTGATGGGGATGACGGGAACTCCACGTTGTCGTCCAGAGAGCGCACGAGGATCCCCCAGTAGGATCCGCAACCCTTGCAGTGGATCTTGCCCGTCCTAGGGATCCTCTCGTCGTAGGCCCTGCCTTCTGAGGGATGGTAGTCTTTCCGCTCGTACCTGAGAGACAGAGATGATGATGGTGGTGTCAAATTACAACAACAACAATGATCATGATGATTATAATCAGAACAACAACAATAAAGAAAATCAACAGTAGCATCAATAGTAACAACAGTAAACATCATCAACATTATCATCATCACCATCACCATCATCATCATCATCATCATCATGACAGTAATAGTAGTAGTAGTAGTAGTAGTAGTAGTGTAGCAGTTATAATAATGAAGAAGAATAATAAAGAAGAAGGAGGAGGAGGAGGAGGAGGAGGAGGAGGAGGAGGAGGGATACTAGCCGCCGTGGCGAAGTGGTTAGCGTCCTGGACTCCCCGCTGGCGGGGGGGGTCGCGCGGGTTTGATTCCCATCAGAGCCGTCTATTTGTGGGATTTTTCCGCCTCGATCCACCCTTACCTAGAGTTGAGTACCATGGGCTCAACTGGGATGAATGGGACCACACAGTTAAATTTCAATACGCATGTTAATGCGTTATGTTGTAAGACTTCTATTGTATTCTAGTTGTTTTTACTCACTTATATTGTAATGTATTTATTCCATTTGATTTAAATTGTGCTGCATGTCAATGTATTTGTCCTACTGATGGATAATGCGCTGTATTTGTTCCAGCTGAATTACATTACGCAGTATTTGTTCCAGCTGAATTATATTTCGTCGTATTTGTTCCTATTGGTTTAAATTGCGTTGTGGTTGATCGCAATGATTGACTATGTGCCGTATGAGTTCTTGCTAATTCAAATCGGACTGTATTTGCTCTTCTGATTTATATGCGTTGTGTTTTTCCTACAGATTTATGATTTAACATGAGCAAGTGTTCCTATTGATTTTTACTTTGTGACATTTGGTCCTACTAGTCTGTAGTTCAATGTATGCAAGCGTTCTTACTGGAAAGTGTTTACTACTGATTTTGTTGCGTTGTATTTTATTCACGATGATCTCTATTTCTAGGTTGAAACATTCAACGCCTATCTTGCGCTGAAGAGACTGAAGCTAAGTGATTGCTCGTTCATTTTCGTTCTATTAATTGTTTTGTATCTTGCCTGAAGAAGACCTAAGAGGTCGAAACGCGTCGTGTTTTGTCTTGTGATTCGTTTGTCCACGTTTTTTTTTTTTTTGACGATTCGCTAACATTTATTAAGATTTGTTTGGATTTCCACCAGAAGTCGTCTCACTTTGCAACTAGAACTATCTCTGTTTCGGAGTTTTTGTTTATTTTTTTTGCGTTGAACTTGCTTCTGCTGATTTTTTTTGTGTCCTGCTGATTTAGATTTCGGGTGTATTTGTTCCGGCTGATTTATATTGAGGTGTGTTTCTGTTCCTACCGATTCAAATCGTATTGTGCTGTTGCAGAGCTGGATGCTGTTGGGGTTTTTTGTTTATTTGTTTGTTTCTTACTTTCTTGTTTTGTTCCTTTCACATTTTTTTGTCTATCTTGTTTGACCTGTTCTCTCTGAGGTACTACTCCCACACTGATATTTCCGGCTCCCTAAAGCCAAGCCACACCCAGACACATTTCTGTCGAAGTCTTAGCACCAGCAGTCTACAGAGGTTACGTGGCCATAAGGCAACCCACCAGGGGAGACATCCAGGGATACAGTTTTCGGACTGTCTGTTGGCCTATCTGTAAGCAAGATCATCTGGAGAGGAGAAAAAAAAAAAAAAAAAAAAAAAAAAAAAAAAGAAAAGAGAAAAAAAAACCCAGCTGACCCAAACTTTTCTCTCTTACGGCGACAATGTCCTGTACACCAGCCCCTCATTGTTGCTGAACGTTGTCATGTATGAAAATGCGAAATTCCTGTCTTCCTTCTGTTCATTCAATTCTCCTTCTCTCTTCCCTTCTTCTGTCTTGGTCTCCTTTCATTAAACCGTCACATTTTTTTGTTAATTTTCAGGCAAAGACACCTTACACACGATACTTTTAGTATTATTCAGCTTAGTCCCTGAAACAACAAGCTCAGTTTATCTCCCTTTCTTTCCTTTTTCCTCTCCTCGTTGAGCTCTTCACTGGTATTCCCTCCCTCTTTCCATCTCTTTCTGCCCCCTCCTCCCCCCCTACCCCCCCCCCCCCCCTTCTACCCCCCACATGCCAGTCTCTCCCTCTGCCCCATCCCCTTTCTCCCCCACGCACATGCAGACACTCACTTGTTGCTGAATTCGGCGCCGATGACCACGCGGTTGGTCTTTCTCAGGATGCGGATGTCTTCTGACGAACATGCCGGCAGACGGCATCCCCGGCACAGCAGTCGGTACGTGCCGGGCTCCAAGCGCTGCTGAAGACGTTTCCTCTCGTCCACGTCCTGTGACAGTAACGGCCATGACAAGTGAAGACGATGACGACAGTGATGGTTTTGTGATGAGAACATAATGATGATGACGACGATTATGATGATGATGGTGATGACGATGATGATGATGACGATGACGACGACAACGACGATGATGATGACGACGACGACGACGACGACGATGGTGATGATGATGATGATGATGATGATGATGATGATGATGATGACGTCGACGATGAGAAAGATGATGATGATGGTGGGTGGTGGTGGTGGTGGTGACGACGATGATAATGACAAAGCTGGTGACTATAATGGTAGTGGTGATTATGATGATGATGATGGTGATATTGATGGTAATGATGATGATGATGATGATGATGATGATGATGATGATGATGACAATGATGACGATGATGATGACGATGAACACGATGATATGCTGCTGGTGATAAATACAAAAATGACTACTACTGCTGCTGCTGCTGCTGCTGCTGTTGCTGCTGCTGCTGCTGCTGCTGCTGTTGCTGCTGCTGCTGATGATGGTGATAAAGATGAAAATGACGATGACGACGATGATTTGAAGAAAACTCATAACAGTAGCAGCACCAGCAGTAGCAATTGTAGTCGAAGAAGTAGTAGTACTAATTTCACCCTATCGTTACGAATGTTGTCATCATCATCATCATCATCATCATCATCATCATCATCATCATCCTCCTCCTCATCATCATCATCATCATCATCATGTTCATCATCATCATCATCATCATCATCATCATCATCATCATCGTCAACGTTATCGTCGTCGTTGTGAACATCATCATCAACGTCATCGTCATCATCAACGTCGTCGTCGACATTACCGTTCGTCCGTCGTCAGTATCATCATCATCATCATCATCATCATCATCATCATCATCATCATCGTCGTCGTCGTCGTCGTCGTCATCATCATCATCATTATCATCATGTCGTTTGTCTTTGTCGTCGTCTTCATCACGTCACACGGCAACGAACTGACCTTCCTCCAGCGGTTATTCCAGGCTTCTCTCTGCATTCTCTGGATGGTCTCGTGATGGGCCTGGGGGTCCGCGTCCGCGGCCCGCTGAATGCGCTGTACAGCCTCCCGCATGGCCAGCTCGCTCTCCACGTTCTCCCGCTCCTTGGCCTTGGTGCTCTGGCTGCCCAGCACGCTGTACTTGGAGTTCTCGTCCCTGGCCCGCCCCCTGAAGTCAAGTCAAGTCAAGTGAAGAAAATTTTATTATCTCCAAAGCGAAATTAGGAGTGGCCATAAAAACATGTCCATGGGTCTATATTCTACAATTACAAATCACACCCACCCACCACCCACCCATTCACACACACACACACACACACACACACACACACACACACATTACATATATTATATATATATATATATATATATATATATATATATATATATATATATATATATATATAACAAGCTTTCTGAACCGGATCTTACTGAAAGTTCAGTTTTGATTCAGGACTTTGATGGGGAACGAAACTGTTTTTCTTGTTGTTGTTGTTGTTCTATTTGTTTGTGAATCTTGGTAATTTGGAATCTTCGTCCATATGGTAGAACATTGTAGTTTTCTGAAAGAACACGAGAACTGCCGGCAGCAATATTCACAGCTTTTTGTGTGGCACGACATTCATACAATTTATCTGGCTGTTCTTCTTTTGTAAATAATCTTTCCACATGTATTCACCATTCTGTTTTAAAAACGTTTTTGTTTTCCGCGTTCAGATTTCCAAACCAGCATAAAAAGTCAAAGGACAGCACTGATTCTACAAAACAATGATGAGACGTATTAATGATGTCCTTAACAACTCTGAAGACAGTATATTCTATATTGGCTTCTTGTTGTTTTTTTTTTTTTAGATAATTTGAAGACACCCAGCACACAGCGTGGGGCTAGGGGAAGCCACTCTCGGTCCAATTCTACGTCATTCAGCCCGGTTCCAGTCCATTCCGGACTCGTAAACTTGGTGATCCTGGGATTACGTGTTCGAGTCTCTGCCAGGCAGTTTCGGTACAGGTGGATTTTTCCCTCGGAGTGAACATTGGTTCTGACTCCATTCCCGAACAGTCCGAATGAGACTATAAACCGAGGTTCCGTGTGTGAACGCACGCATAACATCTTGCACACACGTAAAATCCCATCTCTAACTTCCGGAAGAGAAGGCGAGTTTGGCCGTTGGTATGAATGACACGTTACACACAGCATGCACTCTGCGGGAAAAGAAAAGGAAAGAATGAAAGATCTGTTAACTGAATGAACGATATTGACTGGATGACACGAGAAACGACTGAATGAGGCGCCAGCAGGCAGCCCTTCAGTCGGCTCTACCCAGGTAGGCATCCGTTGTGTAAACGAGAATGCGAATTGTAAAGCGCTTAAAACTTGGTCTCTGGTCAGGAATAGGTACTATATAAGTACTCTAAGTAGTAAAAAAAAAAAAAAAAAAAAAAAAAAACATAATAGTAGTAATGATGATGATGATGATGATGATAAATAATAATAATAATAATGATAATAATAGTAATAATAATAATAATAATAGTAATAACAGTAATGATACTCCAGCGAGGGTTCCCCATTCCAAACCCCACATGACCTAACTCAGCTCCCTCCAGTCATCATCATCTACCTACCTAACCGTAACCCAACCCAACCCGATTTCAAAATGTGCAAGTCGAGGCAATTGTAACCCACTCCAAATCAGTTCAGCCAGTCCAAATCTATGCTACCGTGACCCAGTCCACACCATTCTGGGCAAATCTGATTCCAGACTATCGTGGCCAGATCCAAAGAAATCAAGTCTGCTTCAGTTTTCCAGTTTCAGGTCCACCAGGGCTCAGTTCTGTCCAGTCTTCTGCAGCACGATGTAACTCGCTCCAGCGTGGTACAGTTCTGGTACAGTTCTCGTCCAGTCTTCTGTCCAGCTTCTGCAGCACGATGTAACTCGCTCCAGCGTGGTACAGTTCTGCCCAGTCTTCTGCAGCACGATGTAACTCGCTCCAGCGTGGTACAGTTCTGTCCAGTCTTCTGCAGCACGATGTAACTCGGTCCAGCGTGGTACAGGTCTATCAGTCTATCACCCTGTCTTATCTGATTCTCTCCAAGGCTGTGTCCAGGTTAGTCCACATGTCTGCACGCTGGCGCGCGTACACACTCTCTCTCTCTCTCTCTCTCTCTCTCTCTCTCTCTCTCTCTCTCTCTCTCTCTCTCTCTCTCTCTCTCTCTCTCTCTCTGTGTCCTTCACCCCAAAAGCATTTGTCCACCTAACAGGTATCAACACATCATACGAAGGTCTAATTCCCCTGGCGAGAGAACAACATACATACAAAAAAAGAAAAATCTGCTATAAAATACAACTCGGTTAAACTAAACAAACCGCAGCTTACTAGATATTCGAGTACCCGATGCATCACGTACAAATTAAATCAAATATCGATTCTATCCGCAAAATGTGCATGGGCAATCAGAACCAATATGGCTGTCCTTGTCAAATTGAAAACACCGATGGTAAAATACCTTCGATTATAGCTCAGTACCATCCTACTTAAATCTGTTTTTCGTTTTGTGAAAGAAGATAGCGCATTTTCTTTGGTGATTCCCTTCAGAATAAGCTGAAGGGAGAGAGAGAAAGAAAAGAGAGAGAGAGAGAGAGAGAGGGAGAGGGAGAGAGGGAGAGACAGACAGACAGACACAGAGAGACAGACAGAGACAGAGAGAGAGAGAGAGAGAGAGAGAGAGAGAGAGAGAGAGAGAGAGAGAGAGAGAGACGGGAACAGACAGACAGACAGATGAACAAACAGACAGACAGACAGAGACAGAGACAAACAGACAGAGAAGACGGGCAGACAGACAGACAGAGACAGACAGACAGACAGACAAACAGACAGACAGAGACAGACAGGGAGAACTACCTCTAATCTGAATCATAGACACCATGCTGGCTTCATACAGATATCGAATGACGAAGTTGCAGGCCTTGAAGTCCAGACCCTCTTCTGCTGCGGAGGTACAAATGACCACCTTGATGGCACCACTGTTGAACTTTGACATCACTTCCGTCACTTCGCTCTTCGTCATGCCTAGCGGGAGTGAAACAGATAACTTCATGTTGTCAACATCTAGCACAAGATGTTTTCACCTTTGACAATCTACTTCAGGCAGGGAAGATACGACGAGCGACACTTGTTTCAACAGTTAATTTCAAAGTGATGTGACTGCACACACACACACACACACACACACACACACACACACATATATATATATATATATATATATATATATATATATATGTATATATATATATATACATATATATATATCTGTATGCGTGCGTGCGTGTGTGTGTGTGTGTGCGCGCGCGCGCGCTTGTGTGTGTGTGTGTGTGTGTGTGTGTGTGTGTGTGTGTGTGTGTGTGTGTGTGTGTACACGGTTCCCCCTTCTTCCATTCCCGTGTCCCTTCCCATTTCCACAACCCATCCCCCTCCCCCCTTACTCCTTTCCCCTTGTCCCCTCCCACCTCATCCCGCTTCCCCCTCCCCCTGTCCCCCCTTCCGTCTGCCCCCCCCCGTGTGTGTGTGTGTGTGTGGGTGTGTGTGTGTGTGTGTGTGTGTAACACGGTGAAACTTCCCCACCCCGTGCAACCCCCCCCCCCCCCCCCCCCCCCCCCCCCCCCCCCCCCCCCCCCCCCCCCCCCCCCCCGCTGGCCCTCTTCTACACCATTTGTCTTAGACCCTGCGAGAAAACAATGACAGATGTAAAAAAAAAAAAAAAAAGACAGAATCTGAACCTGGTGTCGAACAGGAAATCTCTAGATTCTTGGTCTAACTCTCTTTTTTTCTCAACCGAGCTGTTTCGGCTGACAGAAAGTACGATATCTTTGATATGTATGAACAAGGGTTAGACATAATTATTCGCTTCATTTTATCCCATGCTCGCATTAAGATGAGCCCCCAACACACAGGACGCTCTAACACAACTTGAGTCAATCTTGATCCGCCGAGGTTTATTACCCAGGACTGTGGAGTTTAATAACTACCCTAGTGTCGGTCGTGACGTCATCTTCATACTATCATGGCGCCACGAGGATCACTCTTAATTACACACAAACATAAACCGTACCTCCATTTTTAACACTGGCGTTGACTCCGGTGATTCGGTCCGGGCTGAGGTGGCGAAGTTTGGGGTGCCGCCTCATCCAACGCAGCAGGGCTTTGGACAGGTCCAGGTCCTGACGAAGATCATGCCTCGGACGTGCTCCAGATGATCCTGCTCGCTCTCCACGACAGAGCAAGATTCCCACAAGTCCGAAGAGTCCGCCGTGGACGCCAGTTCAGGATCATCCTCAGCCCCGGGCAGACCTTCTGCCAGTTCTTCATCGTCTTCCATGTCGAGGACCTCCATGCCAGCTTGAACGACCTGTCTGAGCAGGGCTTTCGGGTGGTGTCTCCTGGCTGCCTGGGTCTTCGCCAGGTTCGTTCTGGGCTGTTGTTCTGGGGTCGTCCCTAGCAGGATGGAGAAGCAGGTTCTCCAGGTGTTGCAGCTTAGGGTTCTGGCACTCTCTGCTGCTGCATTCTTTCTCGATGGAGGGGTTTTGTGTGAACTTGTCGAAGAGATCAAAGAGGTCCTGGTCCACGGGGACGGGGGAGTCATCGGGGCCCCTGGGTTTCTCCTCCTGGCGGATGGTGTTCACCTCCTCTTTCAGGAGGTCCAGGGCGCCCAGGGAGTCGCAGTCTTCGTTTCAACATCAGACACCTCTGGCACAGCTGAAACAGTCACACCCAAAGTGTAGGTAATGCAGTGAACCCATTACTGGATGGGTAATAACATGCCACTGCTTGATATCACAAAATATGTGCAGTTACATATAAAAATATATATTTCATATTTATAATATACATTTTCCCATTTTCTTCATCTTCAATTCTTTTTTTTCTTAATTTCAAATCTTTGCCAGGTCATTACTATAATGATGGAAGAATTCATAAGCTGCACTTGTTTTCCCCCCACTACTTCATTGTTTCAGTATTATATCGTTTTGGTCAATCAGTGGGGCGATTGCACCTCTTAGGAGATCCAAGTAAAGGTTGTTCTACACAATTCTTAGCGCCGCTGACAATGCTTGGGTTATTGAACAGCAGAGCTGACCACTCAGACTGTTCCATATCTTTTGATCTCTCTTGCATCCTTGGATGGATCCTCAAGCATAGGCTCAAAGATTGTCCCCTACATCTAATACTGTTTGCATAATGTTTTTTTAGTTTCTTAGCATTTTTTTTCCCCTCTCGACACTTTCCTTTTGTTTTATTTACTACCTTCCGCTGGCTGCTTTGGGGGGGTGCTGTTGGATTCTTTTTTGAACCATTGAACAGAATTATGGACTGTGGTGTGTCTCTGTTTGACGCCAAGAGCACAGACATAATCAGCCGTGTCTCCCTGATGAGTCCGATCCAGCGGATGAAAGACCTAGATGCAGACAATACATATAGATCTGCCTTCGAGAGGGATTGCGATGGTTCCCTCATGCAGCCAGCGAAAGGTTTTCATATCTATAATATACATTTTCCCATGTTCTTCATCTTCAATTTTTTTTTTTTTTTTACAATTTCAAATCTTTGCAAGTCATCACTATAATAATGAAAGAATTCATATCCTGCGCTTGTTTCCCCCACTACGTATTCAGTATAACCGTACCATCAGACTCTGGAACCAATCAGACTTACCAAAATTACGCAGGGATACTCATGATTTCGTCGTTCTTTTTTTTTTTTTTTTTTTTTTTAAAATTTTTTGAGGTCTCATAGTGTTAAAGATAATGTCAATGACCTTTGGAAGTGTATAAAAACTAACTTGGAATTTATTATGGATGACAACATACCTACTAAAATAACTTCAAGCAAGAACCACCAGCCAAGGATTAATACAAAACTAAACGTTTGTTGAGAAGGAAACATCGGTTCTTTAAGAAATTGAAAACTACACCCTAATTCAGAAAGATTACTGATTAGGTATAAACATATTAAAGAAAAGTATCAACGATAATGTAGGCTTGCTCACTCCAATTATGTTAATTCGATGATTTCAGAAGGTGATCATCAAAACAAGAAATTATGGTCTTACATAAGGAGTAAAAGACAGGATAACATTGGAATTCCAGACCTTAGAACCAGAATAATAATCTAATACAGGACCCTGAAGGAAAAAACAATTTACTAAACAATCAGTTTTGTTCGGTTTTCTCAAATCCCAAGCCTTTAATTAACGTTAGTCTCTAAAGGATGATGATAAACTCCCTGAAATGCAAAATATCAAAGTAAGCAAAGCAGGAGTATTTAAGTTAATGACCAACATCAATGAAAACAAAGCTACTGATCCTGATGGCTTTCCTGGCAAGCTCTTAAAATTATGTGCCAATGAATTGACTGAGGTATATCAACTACTTTACCAAGCTTCACTGGACCAGGGAGTAATACCTGATGAATGGCGTGATGCTAGCATTATTCCTTTATTCAAAAAGGGTGACAAAACTAAAGCAGAGAACTACAGACCCTTATCTCTTACATCCATATCAGGCAAAAATACTTGAACACATAATATATAGTAGCATAATGGACCATCTTGTCAAATATGACTTCTTAAATAACACCCAGCATGGTTTTAGACAGCGAAAGACTCAACTTATAACAACTCTCAATGATTTTAATAACTGTCTTAACAACAGACAGCAAATAGATGCAATTTTATTAGACTTTTCTAAAGCCTTTGATAAGGTTGACCATGAGGGCCTGCTGCTTAAATTAGAACACATCGGCATTGGCGGTTCTTTGCTAAAATGGTCTAGATCATTCCTCGTTGGGAGAAAGCAGAAAGTTGTTGTGGAAGGGTCGTCATCCCATTGTAAACCAGTCTTGTCAGGTGTACCACAGGGAACTGTTCTGGGGCCTTTGTTTTTCTTAATTTATATAAATGACATAAGTAGAAATCTCTCTCCTGGAACTACTATAAGGCTTTTTTTGCAGATGACAGCTTAGTATATAGAACAATCAGAAGCAAGAATGATACACGCATTCTACAAGAAGATCTAAACGGTTTACAAGAGTGGGAAAGAACTTGGAAAATGGAATTTCATCCCCAGAAGTGCCAAGTGTTGCGTATATGTATATAAACGCTCACCAACTAGATCAGAATATTCTATTCACACAATACTATTCTTAAAGAAACCAATGCTGCAAAATATATTTAGGCGTGATTATAGATAGTCGTCTCAAATGGAAAGAACATTACAATTTAGTATGTAAGAAAGCAAATAACATCTTAGCTTTCTTATACAGAATATCAACGACTGCCCCCCAAAAAAAAAGGTTAAAGACGACTGCTACAAAACACTGGTTTAGACCAGTACTGGAATATGGTTGCTCAGTCTGGGATCCTTACCATCCAAAGGACATTGATAACCTCGAAAAGATTCAGAAGAGAGCAGCACGGTTCGTAACAGGGAACCATATCAGAGAGAAGGGGAATACTAGGAAGAACATGAGGAAATTAGAATGGAAACCCTTAGAAGAGAGAAGAGCTTTTATCAAACTTAATATCTTCTTCAAAGGCAGAGCTAAACTAATTGATATTCCCAATGGAACAACTAGTACTGAATAAAAGTAGCACCAGGAGTGGCGGTCATCTTATGCCATACCTGCATCAAATATTGACAGCCTCTTACATTCCTTTTATCCTAGTTCTGTACGGCTGTGGAACTTACTGCCGGGTGCCATCAAGATTGCCACAAATGCAGTGTTATTTAAAAATCAAATTGATACGACAGTCTTGAGATCTACATATTGACTGACTTTTCTTTTTAACTTCCCCAGATATTTTATGGTTACCTGGGCAGACAGCTATTCCAGTAAAGATGTTACACACATAAGCCTGGGAGTTCTGACAACAAGCTTTATGATGATACCTACATCGGCTACACGTCTAAACAATCGCCCTCCCCCCCCTCCCACCCCCCCCCGCTCCCCCCCTCCCCCCCCCCCCCCCCCCCCCCCCCCCCCTCCCCCAGTAGTTACCCTCAGCAAATCGATGTGGGCAGTGAGGTTGTAGAATGCCTTGGGATCTTTAATCTGTTTGATGTTTTTTCTCGGCGTTGCTGAGCCACTGAGTGTACTGGTCGTCACCACGGCTGCCGGCTGGAGGTACCAGAGGTTTCAGCAACGCCTCTTCCGACATGCCGCTTCGAGAGGCGTCTCTTAAGTCTGTGAAAATGACGTCATCATCATGATCCCCATCCTCATGTGTGAAGCAAAGGGTTGTAAGTAAATAATGTTCTGCTATAGATAATCAGAGAGAAAAAGAGGAAATTCCAAGGTTGTATTAAAAAACTCTAAATGTCGCAAATTTCAGTTTGGTTAACGTTTGTAGAAGCCCTAATATAAAAAAAAAAAAAAAAAGAAGAAAAGAAAAGGAAAGAAGAGGAAACCGTAACGTTTAAATAGCTTGAACACATACACGCGTGTGCGCGTCCGCCTAAACAGAGAGAGAGATAGATAGTTAGATACTTACCTACCTACCTACATACATAATACATTCATACGTACATACATAGATCGGCAGATAGACGGACGAGATAGACGAATAGATAGATAGATAGATAGATGATAGACAGATAAATAATTAGGTAGAAAGACAGATAGATAGATAGGTAGATAGATGGTCAAATGGACACATACATACACATATGCATACATACATACATGCATGCATGCATAACATACATACATAAATGCATACCTACACACATACCAACATGCATACATAGAAAGAATATGGAAGAGGAGAAAGAAGGACTAAGCAGGCAAGAG
>JADBJO010005161.1:130000-132500 GCA_016801955.1 Conus betulinus
AAGGTAATGTCGCTCTTGACTTAATGTTTTTGTTGTACATACACGTAAGACATACAACGAATTTCGGACTTACATTTTGGGCGGAGGAGGAGAGAGAAAAGTATAGCCACTGGGAGAGGAGTGTGTAGTGTGGATTGTTGTTGTTGTGCTGTGGTGTTCTTGCCAAGGACACGGACACACAGACACACAGACGCACACGCGCGCACACACACACACATACACACACACACACACGCGAGCGCGTGCGCGCGCCCGTTTTCACAGAGAGAGAGAGAGAGAGGGGGGGGGGGGGGGGGGAGACTATACACACAGACCAGGAGCCTCACCTCAACATACTTCGATATACGTAGTTCTTGCCAAAGACGGAGTCCAGTCGCCAAGAGGACTCGCCTCACATACTTCAATATACAATGTTCTTGCCAAAGACAGAGTCCAGAGAGCAAGAGGACTCACCTCAGCATACTTCAATGTACGTAGTTCTTGCCACAGACAGACAAGAGTCAGAGAGCAAGAGGGCTCACCTCAGCATACTTGAGCACGATGTAGGTTTTGCCAGTGCCGGTGGGCAGCCAGATGAGAACGTTGTGGCCCCTCCTGGCGGCATGCAGGAGCTCGTTCTGGTAAGGCCTCAGCTGGATGGGCTCCTCCCTCAGAGCCCTCATCTCCTCTCCCTCAGCACCCCCGAAACGGCCTCCAGCCCCATCTCCCCCACCGTCCGGCCCCGCTGGCGGTCGTTGGTTTCCACAGAGCATAGCGAGACGCTGTCTGGAAAGGTGAGAGCAGCTGTGGTCAGTAGTGTAGGGAGAGGCGTGTAGTGTGGATTGTTGTTTGTTGTGGTGAGTAGTGCAGGGAGAGGCGTGTAGTGTGGGATTGTTGTTGTGGACAGGGTGTAGTAGTGCAGGGACAGGCGTGTAGTGTGGATTGTTGTTGTTGTGGTCAGTAGTGCAGGGAGAGGTGTGTAGTGTGGATTGTTGTTGTTGTGGTCAGTAGTGCAGGGAGAGGCGTGTAGTGTGGATTGTTGTTGTGGTGAGTAGTGCAGGAGAGGGCGTGTAGTGTGGATTGTTGTTGTTGTGGTCAGTGGTGCAGGGAGAGGCGTGTAGTGTGGATTGTTGTTGTTGTGGTGAGTAGTGCAGGGAGAGGCGTGTAGTGTGGATTGTTGTTGTTGTGGTCAGTAGTGCAGGGAGAGGCGTGTAGTGTGGATTGTTGTTGTTGGTGGTCAGTAGTGCAGGGAGAGGTGTGTAGTGTGGATTGTTGTTGTTGTGGTCAGTAGTGTAGGGAGAGGCGTGTAGTGTGGATTGTTGTTGTTGTGGTGAGTAGTGCAGGGAGAGGCGTGTAGTGTGGATTGTTGTTGTTGTGGTCAGTAGTGCAGGGAGAGGCGTGTAGTGTGGATTGATGTTGTGGTCAGTAGTGCAGGGAGAGGTGTGTAGTGTGGATTGTTGTTGTGTGGTCAGTAGTGCAGGGAGAGGTGTGTAGTGTGGATTGTTGTTGTTGTTCAGTGGTGTGCAGGGGAGAGACGTGTAGTAGAGTGGATTTGTTGTTGTGGTGGTCAGTAGTGCAGGGAGAGGCGTGTAGTGTGGATTGTTGTTGCTAATGTCATTAGTGCAGGGAATAGTAGTAGTGGTAGCAGTTGTGGTAGCAGTTGTGGTAGCAGTAGTAGTATCACCACCATCACCACCACTACCAACACTAGCAACACAGCAGCAGAAGCAGAAGCAGCAGCAGCAGCAGCAGCAGCAGCAGTAGCAGTAGTAGTAGTAGTAGTAGTATCATCAACATCACCACCACCACAAACAATAGCAGCAATAGTAGTAGTAGTAAGTAGTGTAGTAGCAGCAGCAATGCTAGTTGTACTTGTTGTTGTTCTTGTTGTTGTTGCTGTTGTTGTTGTTGTTGTTGTTGCAGCAGCAGCGGCACAAGTAGCAGCAGCGGTGCAAATGTAATATAAGGAGGAGAAGAAGGAGGAAGAGGACGACGACGACGAGAAGAAGAGTAAAGAAGAGAAAAAGAAAGAGAAGGAGGGAGAGAGAAAAAAAAAAAGAGAGAAGGGGAGGAGGAGGAAAAGGGAAAAGGAGGAGGAAGAGGAGGAAAAGGAAAAGGAGCAGGAGGAGAAGGAGGAGAAAGAGGACGACGAGAAGAGGGAGAGATCAAGAAAGAAAAGAAGGAAGAGGATGAGAGGAAAGACAGGAAAAAGGAGAAGGACGAGCACGATGAGAAGAAGGGAATGGAAGGGACGAAGAAGGAGAGCACAACAGGAAAGAGGGCGGAAGAAAAAGGACGATAAGAAGGAGGAGGAAAAGAAGAAGGAAAACGAAGGGAAGGGAGAGGAGGCTGAGGAGAAGCCGGAAAAAGAGAAGGAGAAGAAAATGAGGAGGAGGAGAAGAAGAAGAAGACCACAAAAAAAAAAAAGAAAGAGAGGAAGAAAGAGGAGCAGCAGAAAGATGAGTAAACAAAACAAAAGAGGAGAAGAAGAGAAGAAGAAGAAGAAGAAAGGAGGAGGAGG
>JADBJO010005161.1:137500-147500 GCA_016801955.1 Conus betulinus
ACTCCGACCCCACCCATTCAACACCCTATCCACCCAGCACCCCCAATCCACCCAACGCCTCCACCCCACCCATCCAACACCCTCACTCCACGCACCCACCAAACACCCCCACCCAACCCACCAACACCCCACCAACCCTACACCCAATCCATCCAACACCCCACCACACCCCCCCCAACACCCCCCACCCCCCCCTCCCAACACCCCCCCCACCCAACACCCCATCCATCCAGCCCCCCCCCCACTCCACCCAACACCCTCACTCCACCCACTCACCCAATACCCCACCTACCCACCCAACACCCCACCTCAGCCACCCCCAACAGCCCACCCACTCACCCAACACCCCACCCCCCCCAACCTAACACCCCCTTCCCACCAACCAAACACCCCACCCCCCCCCCTCAACACCCCACCCCAACCATCGAAACACCCCACCCAACCTACACAACACCCCCACACCCACCACACAACACCCCCATCCCACCACACAACACCCCCACCCCACCCACACAACACCCCCAACCAACACCCCCACTCCATCTAGTCCACACTCCTACCCCCCACAACCCAACACCCCACACCCACCCACCCAACACACTCACCCAACACACCTACCCAGCACTCCCACTCCACTGACCCACACACCCCACCCCACCCACCCAACACCCCATCCCACCCACCCAACACCCCACCCCACACCCCACGCCACCCACCCCACACCCCACCCCACCCACCCAACACCCACCCCACCCCCAACACACCCCACTCCACCTACCCAACACTCCCACCCCACACCATTCAACACCCCACTCCACCTACTCAACACCCCAACCCACCCCACCCATCCTCCACCTCACCCTCCCAACTCTCTGACCCAACAAATCTCACCTCCAGCGGCTTCCCACAGAGACTGGAGCTCGTCGAGAGGCCGCGCGTATGGCTGTTCGCCCTCTGCCTGGAACGCCGCGTCCAGGACCTGCTGCAGCACTTCCGGCCACCGCTCAGGCTCGCGCAGCAACGTCACCGGCACCTGCGGGTCCCGCCTGTGGTGACGTCATCACATCGTTGATGAGGACGAGGTAGATGAGGAAGAAGGGGGGGTGAGTTGGGAACCAGCCCGTGACAATGGTGGTGGTGGTGGTGGTGGTAGTGGTGATGTTGGTGGGTGGGGGCATGTTAATGAGGTTTCAGAGGAAGGATGGTTCACGTTGGGTGTAGATGTGATGGTGGTGTGTTATAGTGATGGTGGTGGTGGTGGTGGTGGTGGTGGGTGGTTGGGGGGATATTAATGAGATTTCAGGGGGAGAATGGTTCATGGTGGGTGTAGATGTGATGGTGGTGGTGGTGGTGGTGGTGGTGGTGTGGTGGTGATGGTGATGGTGGTGTTTGGGGGGATATTAATGAGATTTCAGGGGGAGAATGGTTCATGGGGATTGTAGATGTGATGGTGGTGGTGGTGGTGGTGGTGGTGTGTGATGGTGATGTTGGTGGTTTGGGGGGATATTAATGAGATTTCAGGGGGAGAATGGTTCATGGTGGGGTGTAGATGTGATGGTGGTGGTGGTGGTGGTGGTGGTGGTGGTGTTGGTGTTTGGGGGGATATTTAATGAGGTTTCAGGGGGAGAATGGTTCATGGTGGATGTAAATGTGATGGTGGTGGTGGTGGGTGTGGTGGTGGTGGTGGTGGTGGTGGTGGTTGTTGGGGGGATATTAATGAGGTTTCAGGGGGAGAATGGTTCATGGTGGATGTAAATGTGATGGTGGTGGTGTGGTGTTGGTTGGTGGTGTTGTGTTGTTGTTGGTGGTGGTGGTGGTTGTGGGGGACGTTGACGAGGTTTCATGGGAAGATGGTTCATGGTGGATGTAAATGTGATGGTGGTGGTGGTGGTGGTGGTGGTGGTGGTGGTTGGGGGGGGACGTTGACGAGGGTTTCAGGGGAAAGATGGTTCATGGTGGATGTAAATGTGATGGTGGTGTGTCATAATCATGATGTCGTGATATGATGATGATGATGATGATGATGATGATGATGATGATGATGTCGTTCGTAGTGGTGATGGTGTTGGCGTTTTGATGTTGTTGTTGTGAATGATGATAATGACAATGTGTAGTAGTGTTGCTTGCTGTTCTAAAAACGAAAAAAGAAGAAGAAGAAGAAGAAGAGAAGAAGAAGAAGAAGAGAAGAAGAAGAAAGAAGAAGAAGAAGATGATGATGATGATGATGATGATGATGATGATGATGATAAAAAGATATGCTGGGGTGATAATGAGAACGGAAAAAACGATAACAACTGCAGTAATAACTCTCTACATGCGTAAAAACAAATAAAATGATTGTAATAATAACGAACAACTATTAAACACAGCTACTACTACTACTACTACTACACTACTACTACTACTGTACTTTTGCTGCTGCTGCTGCTGTGCTGCTGCTGCTGCTAACACCTTTCCTCCTCCTCCTCCTCCTCCCACTACTACTACTACTATGATTACTACTACTACTACTGAACTCTTCCTGTTACTACTGCTGCTGCTGCTGCTGTTAGTACTTCCACTACCGCAGCGGCAGCTGCTGCAATACTGCTCTAACTATTACTGTTGCTACTGCTATAATTGCTACCACTACTGCTGTTGCTGCTGCTGCTAACTACTACTATTACTATTACCACTAGTGCTATTGCTACTGCTGCTTTGTTTTGCTACTGCTGCTGCTGCTACCACTACTACTACTGTACTATACTAGTCACATAAAGTTAAGCACAGGCCTTTGCACACAGGGGGTTGATTCATCCCTTTTAAAAAACATTGGTTTTTTTTGTTATGCGGCAACCAATGATGGAATCTCACACAGCAGTGTGTAATCCAGCCTGTGTGTCAACTGGTAGTGCGCACGGGGGGTCTTGGTGACCTCGTTACCGCGCGCGGGATAAAAAAGTGCAAAGTTGCGTTAACTGTGCCTGTTTTGCATCAAGCTT
This sequence comes from Conus betulinus, assembly GCA_016801955.1. NCBI lineage: Eukaryota > Metazoa > Mollusca > Gastropoda > Neogastropoda > Conidae > Conus > Conus betulinus. The sequence continues at coordinate 140,482 of JADBJO010005161.1, forward strand.
GCTGGCGACACAAGATGTGTAAAATGAAAAATTCTTTTTTCCCGTGCAAGAGCAGTCTCTCAAGTGAGTTTTATGCCCCTTCTTTTGGCTGTTTAAGCGCGGGGTTGGTTACTGTCAGCCCTTTTCTCACCATGCCACCACGAAGAAAACTTAGCACCTTTGACAAAACCAGGGCGATTGCGTGGATACAAGATGGCATTGCAAAGGCTAAAGTGGCGCGACGACTTGGTGTGCATCATTCAGTTATTGTTAGACTGAATCAGCGTTTAGGGCGACCAACAGCGTTGAAGAGAGGCCACGGTCAGGTCGGCCTAGGCAGACTACTCCCAGAGAAGATCGTTTCATCGAGAGGCAGGCCCTATTGCAGCGGGATACCACTTCCACCAGCATCCAAAGGCAGCTTCATATGGCAAATAACACCATCCTCAGCCGTCAAGCCATACGAAACCGTCTTCACCACTTCGGCCTCAGATCACGTCGCCCAGCTGTTCGACCACGACTGCTAGCAGCCCATAGGCTGGCTCGCCGAGCTTTCTGCCATCGTCATGTGAGATGGAACCAACAACAGTGGTCCCAGGTCCTCTTTTCAGATGAGTCGCGGTTTAGTCTTGAACACAATGACGGCCGAACTAGAGTTTGGAGGCGTGTTGGTGAACGTACATTGATGCAGCTGTTCGCCAGACCAGGGCCTTTGGGGGAGGATCTGTTATGGTATGGGGTGCCTTCAGCCTCCACCACAAGACACCACTCTACCATATTGATGGAAACCTCACAGGCATCCGCTATCGGGATGAAATCCTGGCGCCTTTCGTTGTTCCGACCATGCAACGGATAGGACCCATGGCAGTCTTCCAAGACGACAATGCTCGGCCACATAGGGCCCGGGTGGCCGAAAACTTCATTGTGCAGGCCGGCATCAACAGGATGATCTTCCCGGCGTATAGTCCCCCGACCTCAATCCCATCGAGCATATGTGGGATGAGTTGGGGAGACGTGTGAAGGAGAACCATCCACCTCCCAGAGACCGCCAGGATCTCTTCCAAATGCTGCAACTGGAATGGCAGAGAATCCCTCAGAGGGTCATCAGAACACTGGTCAACTCGATGAGGAATCGCTGCGTGGAATGTCTCGCCAATGGCGGTGGCCACACCCACTATTGAAATGATTTTGTGAACTGAACAGATTTTGCGAACTTTGATTTCGACCCATCCTCTGTTTAATTGTCTGTAAATCAACAACCGTTTCATTCGATCCCAATGAAATTCAATGTACGTTGGAACAAGATAATGAATTAAATCTGTTCCCAATTTCAAAATCGTGGCTTTTATATTTTGGAAATTATGCGGGTACATGTAAACTGTGCTTAACTTTATGTGACTAGTATATTATTATTACTACCACTACCACAATACTACTACTATTGCTACTACTACCACTATTACCATTACTGCTGCTACTACTACTACTACTACTACTACTACTACTACTCCTCCTCCTCCTCCTCCTACTACTACTACTACTACTACTGCTACTCCTCCTCATCCTACTACTACTACTGCTGCTGCTGCTGCTACTACTGCTGCTACTACTACTCCTACTCCTCCTCCTCCTACTACTACTACTACTACTACCACACCACCACTCCTCCTCCTTCTCCTCTCCTCCTCCTACTACTACTACTCCTACTCCTCCTCCTCCTCCTACTACTACTACTCCTATACTCCTACTCCTCCTACTACTACTCCTCCTATACTACCTACTCCTCCTACTCCTCCTACTACCACTACTCCTATACTCCTACTCCTCCTCCTCCTCCTCCTACTACTACTCCTACTACTACTACTGCTACTGCTACTCCTCCTCCTCCTCCTACTACTACTGTTACTACTACGACTACCACCACTACTACGACTGCTACTACTACTACTGCTACTACTACTACTACTACTACTACTACTAGTACTACTACTTCTACCACTACTACTACTACTACCACTCCTCCTCCTCCTCTTCCTCCTCCTCCACCTCCTCCTCCTCCTCCTCCTCCTCCTCCCTACTACTACTACTACTACTACTACTACTACTGCTACCACCACCACCACCACAACTACCACTACTACTACTACTACTACTACTACTACAAGAAAGACAAGAAGAAAAAAGAAGACAAGAAGAGAAAGCTACCACTAGATTCAAACCACTGACCCGCTGGGTGCCTCGGCCGATGATGACGATGACGGCAAAACGTCATTCTCTGATTCTGCCTCCGGTGGATGTGGGTCGATGGAATTCAGCTCCCGGTCGCCGACTTCCCGCATGACGTCGGCAATGATGTCATCGACATCACGTGCTGTGACGTCCGAACGGTCGCTGTGATGAACAGTTTTGGCCTCGGTATTCTGCGAGTCCGTGGCAATGCCAGTGACGTCTGCATTGGCGTACATTTGGTAGAGAACCTGGAAGGGGGGTGAAGAGATATGTCTGCCGTGTCAGTTAACTACACCACCACAACAACAACAACAACAGCACAGCAACAACAACAACAACAACATCAGACAACTTTTCAGTGGTTGCACAAAAAAGTCTCTCTCTCTCTCTCTCTCTCTCCTCTCTCTCTCTCTCTCTCTGTGTCTGTCTGTCTCTGTCTGTCTGTCTGTCTCTCTCTCTCTCTCTCTCTCTCTCTCTCTCTCTCTCTCTCTCTCTCTCTCTCTCTCTCTCGTCGTCTTGTTTCACTCATTCTTTGATCCCCCTTCCACCCAGCCCGCTAACCCTTCCCTCCTGACCCCTGACCTCTCGACCTGTCATTTCCTGGATACCAAATCACCCAATGCCTGGTTCAGCACTCACTTCTCCAACAGATAAGCAGAAAAATGCGCCAAATTTCTGAGCAATTATAAGAAAGCCCGACCCCCCCCCCCCCCTTCCTATCCTCAAATTCCTCCCCGTCACACTCCCAGACACGCTCATACACAAACATACTTTCTCTGTCTCTGTCTGTCTGTCTGTCTGTCTGTCTGTCTGTCTGTCTGTCTGTCTGTCTCTCTCTCTCTCTCTTTCTCTCCCCCTCTCTCTCTCTCTCGTTCTCTGTCCTTCTTAACACATCACAACACAACACAACACAACACACACACACACACACACACACACACACACACACATGTACCCACGGTTGCACACGGAGAGAGAGAGAGAGAGAGAGAGAGAGAGAGAGAGAGACATGAGCAGACAGAAAAGCAGGCAGACAGACAGATATGCAAACCAAAGAGAGACCTAGCTAGCTAGCTAGTTAGCTAATGCATACATAGATAGATAGATTGATAGATAGATAGATAGATAGATAGATAGATAGATAGATAGATAGATAGATAGATAGATAGATAGATAGATAGATAGACAGACAGACAGACAGACAGACAGACCGACCGACCGACCGACCGACCGACCGACCGACGGGTGGTGGGTGGGTGGGTGGGTGGGTGGGATGGATGGATGGATGGATGGATGGATGGATGGATAGATAGATAGATAGATAGATAGATAGATAGATAGATATAGATAGATAGATAGATAGATAGATAGATAGATAGATAGACAGACAAACAGACAGATGGATAAAGTGCGAAGAGCAACGAGAGAGATTTTTTAAAAATGATATAAACAGCATTTGTTTGGAGTCGGGGATGTATCATTCTCTCACCATGGGAGTAAGAGTTCTCTTCCCTTACTGTCATTTACTCTCTGAGTCTCCCTGATGTCGCTGAAGAAAGTTGGAAACCTAGCATCCTGGTCACCTTACTGCATGTATAACACACTTGCTGTTCAATACAGAAGAGACAGGTGCTTTCAAAGACACTTGCTGTTTAAAACAGAAGAGACAAGTGGTTTCAAAAACACTTGCTGTTTAAAACAGAAGAGACAAGTGCTTTTCAAATACACTTGCTGTTTAAAACAGAAGAAACAAGTGGTTTCAAATACACTTGCTGTTTAAAACAGTAGAGAAAAGTGGTTTCAAATACACTTACTGTTTAAAACAGAAGAGAGACAAGTGCTTTCAAAAACACTTGCCATTAAGTACAGGAGAGACGAGTGCCGTGGTTTCTCATACACTTGCTGTTCAATACAGACAAGGGAAAGGTGTCTTACAGACTTGGTAATCAAAACGGGGAAGACACAGAGCGCCTAACTCCGAGTATACACGTAATGTTCTCATCCCCAGCTGATGCAATTGTACCATAGTGTTCAAGTACTTCGGCTGTTTGGATGATGCCTGGAGTCTTTTAGCCAGGACACAACACACAACATATACTAGTGATACAAAAGCAACCAAGACAATTGGTGTCTAGTATACCTGTTATCAGAGAATACTTCCTGTTTAGCAAAGACAAGACAGATGGTGTCTAATATATTTGCTATTTCTCATGGACATCACAAAATGGTACATGGTGTCTAATATACTTGCTTTTCATTTTGGACAAAACAAATCCTGTTGAAGATACTTGCTGTTCAATACTTGCTCGTTATCATAAACAAGACAAATGCTGTCTAATATACCTGCTATCCAATAGAGACAAGACAAACGCTGCGTTATATATTTGCTGTTCATTGTTAATAACAAGACAAATTCTTATTAACAATGAATAGCAAATATATCACACATGTTATTTCTAATATACTTGCTATTTATTGTGGACAAGACAAACGTGTCTAATATACTTGTATTTATTTCATACAGAACAAAGGGTGTTTAATATATTTGCTATTTATCATGGACACGACAAACAATATCTAATAACATACTTGCTATTTATTATGGTCGAGACAAATAATGTCTAATATACTTGATGTTTATTATGGACAAAGGCAGATAGTATCTAACATACTTGCTATTTATTATGGCAAGACAAACGAGCGCTAATATACCTGCTATTTATTATGGCAAGACAAATGAAGGCTAATATACTTGCTATTTATTATGGCAAGCCAAACGAGGGCTAATGTACCTATTTATTATGGCAAGACAAACGAGGGCTAATATACTTGCTATTTATTATGGCAAGACAGACGAGCGTTAATATACTTGCTATTTATTATGGCAAGACTGACGAGGGCTAATATACTTGCTATTTATTATGGCAAGACAAACGAGGACTAATATACTTGCTTTTTATTGTGGCAAGACAAACGAGGTCTAATATACTTGCTATTTATTATGGGCAAGACAAACGAGGACTAATATACTTGCTATTTATTATGGACAAGACAAACGAGGACTAATATACTTGCTGTTTACTATGGACAAGACAAACGAGGACTAATATACTTGCTATTTATCATGGACAAGACAAACGAGGTCTAATATACTTGCTATTTATTATGGACAAGAGAAACGAGGACTAATATACTTGCTATTTATCATAGACAAGACAAACGAGGACTAATATACTGCTATTATTATGGGGACAAGACAAACGAGGTCTAATATACTTGCTATTTATTATGGACAAGACAAACGAGGTCTGATATACTTGCTATTTATTATGGACAAGACAAACGAGGACTAATATACTTGCTGTTTACTATGGACAAGACAAACGAGGACGAATATACTTGCTGTTTACTATGGACAAGACAAACGAGGTCTAATATACTTGCTGTTTACTATGGACAAGACAAACGAGGACTAATATACTTGCTGTTTACTATGGACAAGACAAACGAGGACTAATATACTTGCTGTTTACTATGGACAAGACTAATGAGGTCTAATATACTTGCTGTTTACTATGGACAAGACAAGCGAGGTGTAATATACTTGCTGTTTACAATGGACAGGGCAAACGGTGTCTAATATACCTACTATTCTGTACAATGCTCTATACGAAAGCATGGGAGTGCATACACCAATATCATTCAGAAATGAATTATCACTGTGTGTCCCAGAGTACAACACATGGGTATGTGAAACATGCAGATGCTAAAGAACGCAAAGTCTGTTTATGTTTGGTGTGTTTTTTCTTATTGTTGTTGCTTGAATGTTTGTTTTTGTTTTGATTTGTTTTGTTCTGTTCATTTTGCCTCGTTCAGAAAAGGTCAATCGTTTGATGTAAGGTTAAAAAAAAAAAAAAGACATCTCTTCTAATTGTATTCAGTCGTAATTCCTCTTTCCCCCTGAACCTGAAAATAGCAACATCGTCTGATTGTGAGGAAGAATCATCCAAAAAGGACTCGACCAGTCTCCTCCCTTGACCCCCCCCTCCCCGCCCCCTCCATCATCTCCCCCACCTCCACACACACACACACACACACACACACACACACACAGAGTATCCCGCCTTTCCTCTTCTCGTCCCCCTCCTCCCCCCACCCCCAACCCCCTACCCCTCCTGTCCCCCCCCCCCACCTCCTCCACCCTCCGCCTTACCTTGGCTTGGCGGTGATACAGACAAGTCAACATGAACGCCCACTGCACGTGCGAACACCTCCTCGCTATCACGGTCTCTGGCCACGTCCAGAATTTCGGGCGCCCGTTCGGGGTCCAGTAAGCTGAGCCTGGTCAGATGCTCGAGGAGGACAGGCAATTGAACGGAGCCCTCCAACAGCCTGGGAGCCAGGAGGGCGGGGAGGTCACGGTGGAGGTCAAGGTAGATGCTACAGACGCAGAGAATGTCGTGCAGGTGTTGCTGTGGTCCTGCTGGGAGAAGCGAGTGGGAAGGCTTTAGTGTATCAATAGGTTTTTGGTCATTCTGCTGCGCGCGCCTGTGTGTATGTGGAGGGTTGTGTGTGTGTGTGTGTGTGTGTGTGTGTGTGTGTGTGTGTGTGTGTGTGTGTGTGTGTGTGTCACAGACAGACAGACAGAGACAGAGACAGACAGACAGACAGACAGACAGAGACTGTGTGTGTCTATGGTGAGTTCGTGTGAAAATTCTTCAGTGTGCCAATACGGCTTATTTATGTATTAATTAATTTATTATTCACTTATTTCTTCGTTCATTTATTTATCTCTTTATTTACATATTTAT
>JADBJO010005161.1:157500-160000 GCA_016801955.1 Conus betulinus
ATCTATTTCAAAATCTGAAAAATGATAAATTCTTTCCCTTTTTTTTTCCTTTTCTTAACTCTCTCTCTCTCTTTTCTCTCTCCCCATCTGTCTATACCTCACCTGGTAATGGTAGATTACAGGTGAATCTGTTCTGCAGTTCCAACAACCTGTCTGGTCAGTGTCCCCAAGCCATCTCCTTCCTATACTTTATTTTTCCTTCCTGCGCTCTTCCTCAGTACATATTCAGTGAGTACTCATCTTACTCTACGCATTACCAGCCCTTGGTTACTTGACCAATGGACAACGTCCGTCCATTTTCCTGATCGATTCAACCATTACCACACTACGTCTATAGCCACCAGCGACACCGATCACACTGGTCAGGCCACGTCATTCTCCTTCTTTTACCTTTCCTTTTCCCTACCTAGGAAATGCTTTATATCAAATAAGGGCGTACGCGACGGAACGTCACATGTCGCCATGTGAGGCTACATCACATGACAGAGATTCGAACCCGCAACCCTTGGATTACGAGTCCGGCGCTCTGCCAACTGAGCTATTCCGGTTCCCATGTGAGAGACAAAACTGAGTGTCTGTGACACGTATATATGTAGCATGCATGAGCGACAAAAGAAAAACAAACACATGAGTGACTGTTTTGACTGTATGAACGTGAAACAAATGATTAGCGCCAGCAGGCAGCTCTTCAGTCGGCTCTACCCAGGTAGGCAGCCCGTTGTGTAAAGGAGAGTGTGGACTGGAAACCGCTGAGAGCTTGGTCTGTAGCCGAGGGCAGACGCTATGTAAGTATTCTCAGTAGTATAACTGATAATCGATGATCTTGATAGGACCCACAGGTCGTCCTTGGTCATCTGATAACATTGCTCATCAAGCCATTGTGTGGGGTCATAGGTACAGGGACACTAGAATACAAGTATGTCATCTCTGATTCAGAGATGTGCGCGCGCGCACACACTCACACTCACGCACGCACACGCGCGCGCACACACACACACACACACACACACACACACACACACACACACACACACACACACACACACACACACACGCAGGCACACACGTACGCACTCACGCACGCACGCACACACACACACACACAGAGGCGCGTGCACAGTACATAGGGGAGGCAACCAGTACCCTTGTGATGGTGTTTGATCTGGTGAATTGTTTCCCTTAGATTATTTCTTTCTCAGAATGTTGCCTGCCTTTCTCCCAAGATCTGACGTAAGGGGTGACAGTAAGTGAGCTTTAGTGAAGACATTACAAAATGTATCTTTGTTCTTTTGATGCTCACCCTAAACACAGGAACAGTTCTAATATATAACAGCCTGACCAGACGTTTTGCAAGCCAGGTTATTTTGTTTTGTTTTGTTTTTCTTTTAATTCGGTGTTTGTGCATGTGGATCGTGAATTTTGCGTTGCAAATCCATTTCAGCAGACTGACTTTCTGCCGGAGCACACAGCTGTGTTTGTCTGCTGGTCTGGTATTTGTGTCCAATGCTGTCTGCCAGAGAGATGGTGGCGCTGGAAACAGCTGGTTGCTTCGGCAGTGTGCATGGAAGTGAGGTTCAACTCCATGCTGGGGGAACTGCTCATTCACATCAGCTGCCGTGGCGAGGTGGTCAGCGTCGTGGATTCACGGCTGGGGGGTCATCGGTTCGATTCCCATCAGAGTCATGTGGGATTTTTCTGCCTCGACCGGCTCCTTCCCAGAGTTGGGTTTGCTATGGGCTCAGTTGGGAAGACTGGGACCACACAGTCGAGTTTCATCCACCTAATGGATGCGTTTCTGAGAGTGTTGCTCAAATTTCCTGACCAACACAGCAGGTGTCTGTATCTCTCGGGTCTGGTTGACGCTGGGGGGTGGGGGGGGGGGGGGGGGGGGGACTGTGTGATATCAAAATGAGAACCTCTTTGTATGAGTCAGAGGTATGAGAATCAAAACAGTTTTGTGAAGGTCACAGATAAAATAGATACAATTCTGTGTGGGTCACAGGTATGGAAACAGATACTGTTATTGGTGGGTCTCAAGTATGGACATGAATACTGTTCTATGTAGGTCACAGATAAAATAGAAACTAATCTGTGTGGGTCACAAGTATGGAAATAATTACTGTTATTTGTGGGTCACAAGTATGGAAAGAAATATTGTTCTATGTGGGTCACACATAAAATAAAAACTGGTCTGTGTGGGTCACACATAAAATAAAACACTGTTTTGTGTGGGTCACAGGTAAGAAAGTTCTGTGTTTGTCACACATGAAATAAAAAAAAAATCTGTTCTATGTTTTGTCACACATGAAATGAAAACTGCTCTGTGTTTTGTCACACATGAAATGAAAACTGTTCTGTGTTTGTCACACATGAAATAAAAACTGTTCTGTGTTTGTCACGCATGAAATGAAAACTGTTCTGTGTTTGTCACACAAGAAATAAAAAAACTGTTCTGTGTTTGTCACACAAGAAATAGAAACTGTTCTGTGGAGGTCACAGG
>JADBJO010005161.1:165000-171292 GCA_016801955.1 Conus betulinus
AACAGACAAAAAAAAAAAATCAGATTAATAAATAAAGATGAAAAAAAAAAATGATAAAATAAAAACCCTTCCATCAACAGATGATGTTACATTGAAACATGTCGTGGATGATGTTTGCATTTTTGAAAAAAAAAAAAAAGTGACGACACAGGTTAGAGCGCGACAAAAGAAACCCCAAAGAGACCGAGTACAGTGCGTGGGAACAAACACGGTTCACTGGAAGCAGGAGAGCGCAGACTCCCGCCACAGTCCAAAGCTGACTGGATGAGGGTTTCAGTTCAGATCTGTTTTCAGGTCGCCGTTAGGCCATCCGGCAGAGGAAACGCACCCTTTTCACCACTGAAACAGTTTGGCGGTAGCTGTTGAGCGCTGCACGTTCGAGGAAGAAAAAAAAAAAAAGAAAAAAAAAAAAGACCTCAACGGAAGTAAAGCGTCACGTACCGCTTGAAGAGGCTAGACCTCTTCAGCGTGACAGCGAAAGCACAGAGATTGATCCTCAAAGACTGTTTCAAAACGGAGTGACTGAGGGCGGGAAAATGAGGGAAAATTTTAGAAAGAGATGGGGTTAGCTACCGCCAAGGACATAGACAAAAGCACAGGACATGACACTTTGTCCTGTACTTTGTTTGTCTACGTCCTTGGCAGTAACTAATCTCCCCCCCCCCCCCCCCCCCCCCCCCCCCCCCCCCCCCCCCACACACACACACACACACACACACACACACCCCCCGCTCTCCCCTCTCTCTCTCAAAGACTGTGTCTACTGCTGCTTCATCTCCCCCCCCCCCCCCCTCCTCCTCCTCTTTCCTCTCCTGCTCCTCCTTTTCCTCCTCTTCCTCCTCCACCTCCTCTTTCTAGATACTGACATGACTGTTGGACAAACAAAGCTCTGCACTGACGCTACGATAGCGCACTGTCGTTGTCCCGTGCTGCTGTTTTTTTTTTTTTTATTTTTTTTTCAAAATTGGACGTGGGGTGGGGGTTGGGGTAGACAGTAGGTAGGGGTGAGGGCGCACAGAAGAGGGGAGGGAGGAGAGGGGCTAGAAGGAGGGACGGAGAGAGAGGGGGGGGGATGCTGGGGAGAATGGAGACAGAGAAGAGTGTGCATGGAAACTTCCAGTATCTGTATCAGTAATTTTGAAATGCTTTCACTGTACTATCTGTATCAGTAATTTTGAAATGCTTTCACTGTACTAACTGATGGTTGGTCGCTGAAAATGCTTAATACTGCTGGCTTTGGAAGAAAAAAAAAAAAGAAAGGAGAGAAGAAAAAAAAAAGATGCAAAACGTATGAACGTACTCCCAGTTTGTCAGCTTGTCCGCTGACCTGGTTTTTAGTATTCCTTTGGTCTTTTTCATGACTGTGGGCTCTTTTGGCTGCTCTTCATCTCCAATGGAAGGTTTTTTTGTGACACTGGGAATTTGGGGGATTTTGAATCTGCCCTTTCTCTTTTCCGTGTTGTTTCAAGCAGGAGTTACTGTGCTTGTGCTGGTGGAGCTTCACTTCTTCGTGGAGATCTTCATTCTCCATTACATCACTTACATGTGGAAAGAGGCTCCGATTTGTCACAAGATCATCCAAACCGCTTATAAATCGGCCAAGTACTTTCTGAGATATTCCATAAAGAAGAAAAACCGTTTTGGGCCGTTATAGCCGTGAGTAGTAGCGGCTATTCTGGTGAAATAAAACATCGAGCATTATCCGTGACCCATAATGAACATACCTACAAATATTTCAGAATGATCGGCCCAGAAGTTTTGTCTGGAGCGAGTGGAACACACTTTGACCACGGACAGACACACAGACAGACCCACAGACAGACACACAGACAGCCTGTCTTCGTTCCCATTGTAAAGTACTCCCTGTTCTATAAGAGAACTGGGAGTACACAAAGGGAAAAAAAGGCAAAAGAAAGAAACTAGAAGGGGACTGGAAAGAGCGCACCCCTCTTTCAAACTCCTTCTCTCAACCGATCCGGGATTGGATGTAAACCCGATCCCGAACCGAAATCACTCACGCTGGCTCCGCAACTAAGCAATTCTTGTCGTCGGTAGGCGGGGTAAAGGGGGGGGGGGGGGGGGGGGGGGCAGGGGGGAGGGGGAGGGGGGGGGGGCGCGTAGGTGGTGTCCTGCGTGTGTTGGATCAAAACAGGCGCCAAAGAACACCACCGAAGTGAATTAGCAGCACTGCAGTGTCTCCTCCGGTGGGTTGCCTCATAGCATTGAAAACACCCTGTAAAATTGCTGGTGCCGGGACTACGGCGGGACGAGCCGGGGAGTGGCTGAGGATATAGAGCCGGAGTGAGTGGGAGGGGGGGGGGGGGGGGGGGGGGTCACACTCATGGCTCACTGAGAGGAAGCCCGGAGGAGACAGGTTTCGTCATACTGTCTCCGTTGTTTTCTGCACACGCTCACGGACCCACAAACTTGCCTACCCATAACAGACTGAGATGAGAATTACCTTCTCTCGTGCTGCAGGCTGCACACCACCAATTCATGCGTCAATTCCATTGCTTAAGGTGTCGAGTATTTATAGACCGGCACGATTAGACTGTTCGGAGAATTTGTAGTGCGCCTGGACATTGATTCTCCTTGTCTTCGTTCATACTGCACGTCAAGGTACAGGCCAGGGATAGTAGCAAGCAGACAGATTAAAATCAAAGAAATGGGACTGTTTGGGGGGGGGGGGGGGGGGGGGGGGGATACCACTTGGCGCAAAGATAGGGTCACAGGTGGGTGACAAGGCCTGAAATGTGACGTCAGCAAAAAGGGGAGGGTCATGTATTTGAAGACTGCATGTGATGTCATAGGTGGAACCCCCCCCCCCAAAAAAAAGAGAAATAATCGGTGGGAAGTAGTTCTTTTGATCAATTATCAGTTAACCATTACAAGCTGGCTCAGACTTTTCTGTCAGGCCTCAAAACGCTTACATAGATTATAAAATGTTTTAGCGCAAAATCCTAAATCAATATGGCGTGAGAAAAAGAAAGGAAGTGTGTGTGTGTGGTGGGGGGGGGGGGGGGGGGGGGGGGGGGGGGGGGGGGCAGCAGGGGCACGATTTCTTTGGTTTGTATGTATTCATCTCGAAAGGGGCAGTTTTTTTTTTATGTTTTTTTTTTTGGTTTGTTTGTTTTTTCTCATCTACAGTCAATGTCGATGGAAAGTTCGTATTCGTCCAGCGTACACCTTGCTACAGGTTTGAATGAAGCGGGCCCTGTGGTCCATGGCCAAGCGAAGATAGCCAACAAGTAGGGTAACTCTTGATCCCTTGATATGTATTCGTTTTGGAGTTCAGGGCGCGAATTTAGTCCATCGTGGGAGCAAGAGTTACCTGACTTGTTTGTAATCACGGTTTAACGGTTCGCTTCCCTGCCTCATGCCTCATTTCAGATTTCCTTTCAATCTAAAAACGAAGTGTACAAAATTGGTTGAATCATGGAGATTCCCCCACCCCCCTTCCCTCTGGCCCCCCTCCCCCACCCCCACACACGTACGCTCTCTCTCTCTCTCTCTCTCTCTCCCTTTCTCTCTCTCTCTCTTCACACACACACATATACACACACACACACGCGCGCGCGCGCGCAAGCACGCACGCACGCACGCACACACACATACACATGCACAATATTCATAAATAAAAGTGACGGAATGTCGGAGTTTGTGTGTGTGTGTGTGTGTGTGTGTGTGTGTGTGTGTGTGTTGTGTTACCAGCCAAGCTCTTTCTGGTCACAATCTACTCACTCTTCGCTACAAACAATATATGTATGACGCCCTACAGGGCGAAAGGCTAAACAAACAGGCACTGCTTCCGATGTTTGTTTACTCATTATGTTTGTTCAAGAGCACCAGAACCAGTCACATCATATGACTGGTCGCGAGGGACACAACAACATTTTCACTCTCCGACACTTTCACACTCAGTGGAACGGCGCATCGAAACGAGGTTTCCCGTTCCTAAAAAAGAACCAGGTCAACTCAAAACGGGAAAGACGAACTGGCTTGTCAAGTGCAAGTGACCTTTCCTGACATTTCCCTCCCTACCCCACTCCCGCTTTGCTGCGAATGGGAATTCCGCCAAAGAAAACAGGTGTGGCATTTTTTTTTTTTTTTATAGGATATTGACCCGAATTTCGCGAGCATGATTATAGCATTACGCGCATTCGCGCTGTTTTGAGGTCCCTCACAAAAGTGACGACGACACACACACACACACACACACAAACTCCACGCTGGTTCTTTCCCGCTCAGGAGAAGAGGGTCGTGATTGGTGGAGATGGGTAAGTCACACCCACCACCCACACACACTGTGTCAACTGCCTTATAAGAAGGACACGCACCGTCACTGCCAAACAGCGCGCAACGCGCACCGTCTCAGTCGCTGGTCTGGGCGCTGTGTCGTAGATTACAATGTCATAGTGTGTACCACAGACAGGGAAGTCAGTCAAGTGGGATCGGCTTCACTCTTCATCCTTCCCTCACTACTTCATCGTCGCTTCACCCCAGCCCCCGGCTGTCGGCCCGTCCATCCGTCCTGCCGGCGGCCGGCTGTTCCCAACGCCAAACAGAAGACCCATCTACTTTCAAGGCGCCGACTCCTCCTAGCTTCTGGACAACCATCATGACATCAGCCTACAAACTGAAAGACGGGGAGACAACTTCTCATCCGCGCCCTGGCCCACATGTAAGCACCTCACCAAGCTGCAAACGCTGCAGCGAAGACGGCGAGAAGATGGCGGACCCGTCCATCTGCACCCTCACAGCCTAAGCGGTCCCGAGGAGGAACACCAACCCCCGTGGACCCGGTCAAAGAGCTTGCCGTGCGCATGAAGCATCAACTGAAGCTGGAAGTTGTGTCCAGCGCCAGTTCTGGAGGGGACCGCATCGACCCCGTCAGCGACCCGATCCTGGTCCGCATCCGATCCAGGAACGTGAACAACCTGTTCCTGATCATCGATGCCTCCCAGCGCACAAGCCCGTGATGGGGTTCATCAATGGAAAAGACAAGGCCGCCATCTTCACCCTGCGATACTTCTTCAGCGAGGAGTACGGCGACGAGATCTGCACCCTGTTCCACGAAGCCTCTCAGGGGTACCTGGCCGTGGACCAGGGGACGGACCAGCCCATCGTGCGATTCCAGACTCAACCCCCGGTCTGCAGGTCTCCAGACTCAGACCTGTCCATCCACCAGCCGTCGGGGGCACGACCTGTGGGAGCGGAGGACAATACTGATTCGTCTCCTCCGTCCGATCCGCCGGAACCTGACCCGTGCTGTTTCTTCGGCAGCGTGTCTGTGGGCGAGGAGACCTGCCTGATCCCCAAGGTGTGTCAGAACAAGTGTCTGAGCTACACCCAAGACGCTGGAGGTCTGGACAGTGCCCACGCACAGGTGGGATTTTTTCGTGTTGGATACCGATGACAAAACGACACTGTCGACGTCCTAGTGAGGGGTTTGACTTTTGTGATATCCCCGTCTGGTGGGAAGAACGATCAGTGTGGTGAAGACGTTCAGTGTGGGGATGATGGCTAACATGCGGCGGCCTCTTGGATTGCATAGTATATGAAGAGACGAGAATGGGTTTTGTTTATAAGTATGTTTGAGAGAGAGAAGAGAGAGGAGAGAGAGAGCGTTCTGTCGTTCTTTATTTAACGTCTCTCCACCTGACAGTGATCTTAAACAGTATGTAAGTGTTATGTGTGTGTGCATGTGGTGTTTTGGGGTGTATGCATGCGAACGGTTGGTGTTGATTTTGAGAGTACGTTGGTATGTATAATTCAATTAGGCCTAAAAAAAAAATAAAAATAAACAAAAAACACCACATGACTAATCCAAAAACTTTAAAGAAACACTAAATAAGCAACAACACCAAGATGGGGGGAAATTAACCAAAAACGTCACAAAAATGTCCAGTTGGGCTTTCTTAATCAGTCCTGGAACAACTTCAGAAATGTTTGATTCGTTAGAGATGACGTCTTCAAAGACTGACATCTCTCTCTCTCTCTCTCTCTCCTCTCTCTCTCTCTCTCTCTCTCTCTCTCTCTCACACACACACACACACACACACACACCACCATATGAACCCGAGCGAGTGCGCGCACACACCCTTTTTTTTTTCTCTCTTAATTCTATGGATAATATATTTATTTCCTTATGTTGATTTAATTGTATCCATTTGTTAGAATGAAATGAAGTCATCAGAGCAGAATGAAAGTGTCAGTACACACCACACATCAGTACATAAAAACAAAACCCAGACATTTTGTATCATTCTCCTACACACTAAAACTATCAAAC
>JADBJO010005162.1:0-2500 GCA_016801955.1 Conus betulinus
CTCGCGCGCTCGCGCGCTCGCGCCTGACGGCGCGCCTGGCTGTTTTCGCCCCGCGCGCAGCCGTGCTGCCCTTTGACCCACTCTCGGGGACGCGCCAGCGCGCGACCATGTCGCGCGCGCGCGCGCGCGATCGAGCGCGCGCTCGCGCGCGCGCGCGCGCGCGCGCCAGTTGCTGCCTTCCTCGCGCGCGCGCGCGCGCGGCCGCCTCTGCGCCTGGCGCCCATGTTGGCGCGCTCGCGCGCGGCTCGCGGCGGCGCGCGTCGCGCTCTCGCGTGGCGCGCGCGCGCTCGCGCGCGCGGCGCGCGACCACGCGCCCGCGCCTGGCTGCCTTTGCGCGCGCCGGCGCACGCTCCTTGGCTGCCTTTGCGCGGCGCGTGCGCGCGCCCCGCGCGCCGCGGACGCGGGCAGCTAGAGCGCGAGAGCCAAGAGAGCGCGAGAAGGGCGGACTGAGCGCTAAGAGGTGGGCCGCTCCAGGCTGGTGGCAGGGGGCCCTTGATTATTGTGTCCGGCAATACTCTTGAAATCGCCACCCTGTCAGCCTGGCACGGGTGGCACTCCTTATAACAACAACAGAGGATGATTAGTGGGGCGGCAGGTGTGGTGTTGTGGGTGTGTGTGTGTGTGTGTGGTGTGGGGTGTGTGTGTTGTGTGTGTTTGTGTGTGGGGTGGTGCGTGTGTGTGTGTGTGTGTGTGTGTGCTTTGTGTGTGTGTGTGTGTGTGTCTGTGTCGTGTCTGGGTCTGTGTCTGTGTGTGTCTGTCAATGTATGTGTTTGCTCTCTCTCTTCTCTCTCTCCTCGCGCTCTCTCTCTCTCTCTTCTCTCTACTCTCTATGCGTGCCGTGCTGATGCGGTGCGTGCGTGTGTGGTGTGTGTGGTGGTGCTGTGTGTGTGTGTGGTGTGTGTGTAGTGTTGTGGTGTGTGGTGGTGTCTGAGTTTGTCTGTGGTCATGTTAGTCTCTGTGTGGTGTTGTGTGTGTGTGTGTGGTGTGTGTGTGTGTGTGTGTGTTGGTGTGCGCGCGCGCGCGGAGCGTGCGTGCTTTGTGTGCTTTCTCTCTTCTGCTTTTGTGCCTTTAAGGTTCACCACGACTTCTACAGCTCAGCATGGACATAGAATTTATTTGTAGTCAGCTTGGCCGTTGACATATTGGCAATGAATTGGGCCTCTTCCCATTGTCTCTCACACACACACCCCACACACACACACACACACACCACCCACACACACACACAACACACCACAACACACCCACACACACTCACACACACACACACACACACTCACACACCACAACACCACCACTCACACACACACACACCACACACCACACCCACTAACACACACACACACTCACCTAACCTCATTAGCCTGTCTTTCTCTTCGGGTGTCTCTCAGGCTCTGTTTATTTCGCATTCTCTTTCGCTCTGTTTTCTTTCTTTCCTCTGTCTCTGTCTCTGGTCTGCCTGTCGTGTCCTGTCTGTCTGTCTGTCTCTCTCTCTCTCTCTCTCTCCTCTTCTCTCATCTCTCGCTCTCTCTCTCTCTCTCTTCTCTCTCCTCTCTCTCTCTAGTCCCCCCGAGATACCCTAGTGCCGCACTATAAGTCGGGAAAAGGCAAAGACCGAACACAGGGCTTGCTGATCGAGTGGCTGTTGGCAAAAAAAAACACACGTAATTGGAGATGGCTTCCAGTGATCAGCAAACCGTCACCGTGCCGCAGCTTGATGGGCACTGGTCATCACTTTCTCCTCTCTCTCCACACACACACACACACACACACAACACACACACACACACACACACACAACAACACACACACACACAACACACACTACACACACACACACACACACACACCATCCACACAACACACACACAACATCTCACACAACACACCACACACACACACACACACACACACCACACACACACACACACACACACACACACACACAACACACACACACATGCACACACACACACACAACACACATAAACAAACACACACACACACACACACACACACACAACACACACACACACAACACAACACAACAACACAAACACACCACAACACACACACACACACACACTCAAACACACGACAAACACCACACACAGGACACACAACACACAACAAACACCACACACACACACACACGAACACACACACACCCACACACACACAAGAGGACCGTCCAAGGAAGGAAGGAAGGAGTTAGAAGGACATAAAGGATGTCCAGTTAGAACAAAAAAAGGAGATCACGGAAGGATGAAGTGAGGCGAAAGAAGAAGAGAGAAAAGAAAAAAGAAGAAGGAAGGAAAGAAGAAAGAAAGGATGACATGAACAAAAAGAGCAAAGGAATGAAATGAAAGGGGGAAGAAGAAAGGAAAGAGGTGTTTGGGGGGGGGGGGGAATGGGGGGGATTGACTGGGGGGGATCGGGTGGGGGGATTTGTGTTTTTGATTTGGTTTTGGTTTATATGATAGATTATAATCATTATCGA
>JADBJO010005162.1:20000-22500 GCA_016801955.1 Conus betulinus
CCCAACAAAGGGAGTAGAGTCTTGTGTGTATCACCTTTTTTTCATCCTGCCATTAAGGCAGCCATACACCAGCTTCGGGGAAGGTGCATGCTATGTGTAACGTGTCATCCATACCAACGGCCAAACTGGCCTTCTCTTCCGAAAGTTGGTGATGGGATTTGACGTGTGTGCAAGATGCTATGCGTGCGTTCACTCACGGAACTTCGGTTTATAGTCTCATTCGAAGGACTGTATGGGGAATGGAGTCTGAACCAATGTTCACTCTGATGGCAAAATCCCCCTTGTAACGAAACGGCCCGGCGGAGATTCGAACCCGCACCCCAGGATCACCAAGATAACGAATCCGGCGGGCTACCATTGAGCTATTCCAGCCCGCTTCTTATCAGTAATCATCGCTGTAAAAAAAACGGGCACCTGTCAACTCTTTGGGGTTTCTGGGCAATGATCACAAAGGGTAAAATGAAGCACCTGTCAACTCTTCGGGTTCTCATCAGTTAATCACAGATAGTGAACACGGGCACCTGTCATCTCTTTGGGGTTTAATTTGCAAAGATCGCAAAGGGTAAAAATGCAGCATCTATCAACTCTTTACTTTCTTGGCAGTAATCACAATAATCAAGAAAACTACACTAGAATGATGATAAAGAATCCTAGCGCAGTTAAGCTGTGCCCGGCCCTATCAGACGCTCGTTGGCGAACGAGCGCTTTCTGTCCGTATTTGGACTGGTGTGCACCCATCCACCCAAGTTTCCCCAAGTCCTGGCACGGCACTGACAGCCAGGGAGTGATTCCAGGGCTGGCTCTCTGCCCTGTCCTCCTGATCTTGGCATGACACAAGTCCTGCAGATAGTGATTGAGTGACACAAGTCCTGCAGATAGTGATTGAGTGACACAAGTCCTGCGGATAGTGATTGAGTGACACAAGTCCTGCAGATAGTGATTGAGTGACACAAGTCCTGCGGATAGTGATTGAGTGACACAAGTCCTGCAGATAGTGATTGAGTGACACAAGTCCTGCGGATAGTGATTGAGTGACACAAGTCCTGCAGATAGTGATTGAGTGACACAAGTCCTGCGGATAGTGTTGAGTGACACAAGTCCTGCAGATAGTGATTGAGTGACACAAGTCCTGCAGATAGTGATTGAGTGACACAAGTCCTGCGGATAGTGATTGAGTGACACACAAGTCCTGCGGATAGTGATTGAGTGACACAAGTCCTGCGGATAGTGACACAAGTCCTGCAGATAGTGATTGAGTGACACAAGTCCTGCAGATAGTGATTGAGTGACACAAGTCCTGCGGATAGTGATTGAGTGACACAAGTCCTGCAGATAGTGATTGAGTGACACAAGTCCTGCGGATAGTGATTGAGTGACACAAGTCCTGCGGATAGTGATTGAGTGACACAAGTCCTGCAGATAGTGATTGAGTGACACAAGTCCTGCAGATAGTAATTTAGTGACACAAGTCCTGCAGATAGCAGATAGTGATTGAGTGACACAAGTCCTGCAGATAGTGATTGAGTGACACAAGTCCTGCAGATAGTAGTTTAGTGACACAAGTCCTGCAGATAGTGATTGAGTGACACAAGTCCTGCAGATAGTAATTTAGTGACACAAGTCCTGCAGATAGTGATTGAGTGACACAAGTCCTGCAGATAGTGATTGAGTGACACAAGTCCTGCAGATAGTGATTGAGTGACACAAGTCCTGCAGATAGTGATTGAGTGACACAAGTCCTGCAGATAGTGATTTAGTGACACAAGTCCTGCAGATAGTGATTGAGTGGAAAATTCTAATTGCGGCGTGTAGCCCACTACTTGGCCGCCTGATTCAACAACTAGGTGGGGTGGAGTGGGGTGGTAGTGGTTGTTGTGTGCTGGTTCGTGTCAATTATTGAAGGAATACCGTGGTTTTTTTTTTTTCTAAATTGGAAGAACTCTGTATATCTTTCTCATTTTTTTTTGTTTTTTCCTTCACGTTCCGTGCACCTGCCGCGACAAAAGCATGTTTGACGTCATGATTACATCTGCTTAAGCTGTTACGAAGTGGCTCGTCAGACGACGAGGTCGCTTGTCTTGTATAGTCCGGGTTGTATAGTCCGGGGATCCAGCCTTCGGGAAAAACAGGACCAGGGAGTTTTTACTTTTGTCACACAAAAGACCAGCGGACGGAGAGAAGGCTTTGACAGGGTCCACAGAGAAAGCTGAAGCACTGGCTTTCCATTTCCACTGGTATTGATTTCTGATCGATCTAGAAATACATGATCCATACTTGTTTGTTACCACAGTGCGTGCGTGTGTGTGCGTGTGTGTGTGTGTGTGTGTGTGTGTGTGTGTGTGTGTGTGTGTGTGTGTGTGTGTGTGCGCGCGCGCGCGCGCGCGCGCGCGCGTGCGCGCGTGCTTGATGTATGTGCGTGCGTGCTTACATGTATGTGCGTTATGTTAGGACAGACAGACAGACAGACAGAGAGATAGCATTTTATTCTGTTCAACGCAAG
>JADBJO010005162.1:41949-52755 GCA_016801955.1 Conus betulinus
TAATGCTCTTATTTTTGCCTTTTTCTGTTGCGCCACCATAGCACCACCTACCTCCCTATTCTTTACCCAAATGTTTTAATGTATGCCTTGTTTGTACATTTACTCATTTACTCTCCATTGTAACCTTCCCCCCCCCCCCCCCATTTATTTATTATTTTTTTTTAATAGGTATGTGTGTGTTGTGTGTGTTGTGTGTGTGTGCGTATTGGCGTGTGTATGTGTGTGTGCCTGTGTGTTCGTGCGCGCGCGAGTGCGCATTTGTGTGTATGTGTGTGTATGTGTGTGTGTGTGTGTGTGTGTGTGTGTGTGTGTGTGTGTGTGTGGTTGTGCCCGCGCGCAAGAGTTTTTGTGTTTTTTTGTTTTTTTTTCAGGGGGGGGGGGGGGGGGGGGGGGGGGGGGAGCCTAGCTGCGTCTGGCTAGGTCCTAGCTTTGTCTGGCTTTTGTTTTTTTTTTTTCTCGGGGTTCTCCCGTTTTCCCTCTCACCCCTTGGTGCTTGGG
The DNA here is from genome assembly GCA_016801955.1 of Conus betulinus. Taxonomy (NCBI): domain Eukaryota; kingdom Metazoa; phylum Mollusca; class Gastropoda; order Neogastropoda; family Conidae; genus Conus; species Conus betulinus. The sequence goes on from JADBJO010005162.1 coordinate 42,448, forward strand.
TAGGGCAACCTACCCTAGGGTCAGACTTGGGTCGGGTGCTTTAGGCGGCTGCTGACCCCCCCCCCCCCCCCCCCCCCCCCCCCCCCCTTGTCATTTACAATGCTTTTGGTGTGCATATTGTATTTCATTATTGTGTTTTCTCTTGTTCATTTCTTTCATATGCACTCTCTCTCTCTCTCTCTTCCTCCCTCTCTTTCTCCCTCTCTCTCTCTCTTCCCCTTTTCTCCTCCTCCTCGCTTCACTCTACCCTCTTTCCTCGTGCCATCTTCCTCGAACACTACTCACCCTCTCTCCCACTGCCCCTCTTTTAACTTCATTCACCACTTTGGCTTCACAAGGCGAGTATTGCGCATGTTTATGTCTGTACTGTTTTCATTGTTTTGTCGCTGAGGAAGGCTTATTGCCGCAAATTTCTTGTCTTGTTTTGTGTCGTGCATTAAAGTGCGTTACTTCACACTTTGTTTGTGTGCTCTTTTCGCTTTTTCGTCGTGTTCCGGTAACGCTGCAGTTTGTTTCATTTGCCTTACAAACTACTATGTTTGAGCTGTACTGACCAACCTGTGCCCCCCAGATGATTACGATTTTCTAAAACTTTCTGAGCGGAATCGTGGAAAAAAAAAACGTCAGCATGGCAGCTGGAAGCATACATAATATGGCAGATCTGAGCATGCGCATCTCACATGTCACGTAGTTTCGATAAACTCCGAGAAATGGAAAAATAGATTATGAATTACTCTGTGTAATTTTCACACAGCACAAGGAGAAAATCTATAGAGTATCTCAAGACAAGAAAGGAACAACTACATGAACAATACCAAGAAACGTTTGTATGAACTTTAACAAAACACTTTAAAGAAAATCAACAGGAAAGCAGCAATGACAATTTATGCAACCCCACGCGCCTGTAGGATGCGTCAATAAATGCGAATGTAGTCCTGAAAAAGAAATTAATCAAGGTACACATCCAATCTCAAAGTTAGCAGACGCCTTATATATAACTCTTGGCGAACTGTGTTGTCAATCCATTAATGCATACAGTCATGACACACAGAAATCCTGTGATATGGAGCAATGCTAATTTCGATAACACGATCAATCTAAACCCTCTAAGGAGCGAAGCAAATGCATCACACACCATGCTGTCTGTCTGTCTCTGTCTGTCCTCTCTCTCTCTCTCTCTCTCTCTCTCTCTCTCTCTCAGCGCCCCTCCCTCTTTCTCCCACCCTCCCTCTCTCTCACTCCCTCTGTCTCACCCCATCCCTACGCCTCCTGCCCCCACATACATACGTAGGCGCGTGTGGAGCCAAAACCATGCAGACATTGATGCAGCAAAGTTGTTTAAGCCAGTAAAGACATATTGTGAATACAGTAATAGGCGCTTGACACTGCTTATGTATATACATATACACATTCACATTTGCTGGTTATGTTGAATGTTCAATATATGGGATGTCATCATGTTCAACCAGTGTAGATAACGGGTCATATCATTAGTCGGAAACATAGGCTGGATACAGTTCATTGGGTCAGTTTCCAGTCTTTTACTTCTAGGTCCTAGAGGTGTTGTCTTGAATGTCTTTGACTTTGTCTCGGTGGAAGATAGTAATGCTGATGCAGAAGGGGTAGGTGTGTGCAGCACAACTTGCTGAGGCGGCACTAACAGGCACTCATCAAGTGAAGGTCACAGACAGAAAATGATGGTGATGTATCCTGTTCTGTAACTGTTCTTGAGTCTCCACAGGGACTAGACCCATCCTGGCAGTCTGTCACCGCTGCAGGTTCCCAGTGAGGGTTCATTGTGGAGGTGGTCAGGGACACAGGGCCAAGGGGATGGAAAAAAAAATAAGAGGGACGTGAAGAGTGGAGGAAGTCAAACTGTCGAGGTCCTTGTTGAGCAGAAATGCACTGACTATATGTTTTAGTTTTCACACTCCTCGAGATCCCAGAGGGAGCAATCTCTTCCTTGACACAGCAGTGTGCCCTAGTCTTGATCAGTTACAAAATAAAGAGTAATAGTAATTCTTTTCTGTTGTTTTCCAAAAAGAAAGATGTATGGTGGTTTAGTTAGATCAGTGGGAAGATCGGTGATCCAGCGTAAGGAAGGAAATGATAATATCTGATCGTTTCGCTCGTAATCAGTCACGTGTAGTCTAACAGAGCTGTCAGAGATGGCTGAGTAACGGTATAGACGAACACTTCGCCAAACACATAATTCCTGTACCCTGCACCAAAAAACGTTTTTTGTATTATATCAGTGGTGTGATGAAGTTTCAGTTCAGATCAGTCGTTTATTTAAAGTCTATTCACCATTGATGATATTGGACGAAAAACAATCTAACAACGTCATTATTATCTAACTATGCTTAACAACAACAACAACAACAACAACAACAACACAACAACAACAAAACAAAACACCCATATCAAAGCAACTTGACAATTTTAGATTGTGCGATAATAGTAGCAATTTTTATGATAGAAGGGCTGGACAATATTTGACTGATATCTTGGACTTTGATGTCAATATAATTTTCTTTATAGATTGGAGTTAAGACGGAACATTCCATCAATAGATGATGCACTGAAATAGGCTTACCACAAGTACAAAGAAGTGGCAAGAATATTTTGTGTTCCATGCATTCAACTAGAGTTTTGTTACTATCTTGGAAATGTGACGAGGACAAGTATTTACATATTCAAGATTTTCTCCACAAATTCTGTTATAAACACAACTTTCTAATTTTAGCAAACTTTCTGATGAAGATATTTTCAGTGAAGATAAAGAATTACAAGCAGTGCAATGTTTAGCTCCAGCTTTAGCAAGAATATCTGCTACTTCATTCCATTTCAAACCACTATGAGAGGGAAACCCAGCAGAAGTCAATACATATTCCATGAATCCTCAAACAGTGTATGAGGTGATGAATATCAAAAAGTAAGTTTTTCCGAGCCTTACCGTCCCAATGCTCTAGAGATTGCAAGACAGATTTAGAATCCACACATATTAGAATATTATGAAAAGGCATAGGAGCATCATAAATGTAGCTCAAAGCCATCAATGTTACATACAATTCTGCTGTAAATATGGAAAACCCTTTGCCAAGATTATAATTCTTTTGGATATTTAGACTAGGAATGACAAAACCAGAACCACTACCAGTGTTATCTAGGACTGAGCCATCAGCGTAAATTTTCAGGTGATTACTATAAAACTTGTCAAGATGAACTCTGACATCACTAAGCAAGAGATTAAAGTTTTCAGTGTTAGAAACACTTGTGTAATTGTAATCAAAATTCCCACACAAATGCTCCCAAGGGGGAATCTTAGGCGTGATGGGATCTTCAGAAATTGTTGATAAATCAATGTTACAATCAGACATAAGCTTATACGTGTAATTTCTAATTAGTTGTAAATAAATGATATTTCTAGCTCGTTTGGAATAATCTTTGTTCGAGTCCATCAATAGTTCTGCTGTAACTGAGTTCTTAACTGACAGGCTTCTGATCACATATTTTGATATGTCTAAGAGCCGTTGTTCTCCAAAAGGTAACACATCTGCAGCTTGATAACTTTTGATAGTATTTGCATGAAATGGAACCCCTAAGGCCAATTTTACTGCTTTGCTATCCAAACTTTGTAGCTTTTTCAAAAGATATTTTGGAGCAGAAAAATAAACTTCCTGGCCATACTTTAATTTGGATCGAACTAAAGAAGTAGACAATTGCAATAATTTTTTTTTCGTGTCTTGCCCCCAAGGTTGGGGGTTGATTATCTTTAAAAAGTTTATTTTTTTTCGCCTTGGCTAATAAATGTTCTATATGCTTTTTCCAACTAAGTTTTGTTGTCAAAAAGACTCCTAAAAATTAACACAATTTTGATATTTCAAGACATTATCCTCTAATTTCAAAATAGGTAAACATGGAAGGATTTTCACCATTATTAAATAGCAGCAAACATGTTTTTTTCCCCCTGACAATTTTAAACCATTTTCTCTTATATACTTTGATAAATAGTTTAGTTCCTGTTGATATATTGTCTGCACATATCTGATAGTCCTCTTATTCGAAATTTTCCTTAAACTGGTGTTTATCCATACTGCAATATCATCAGCGTATTGAACCACATGTGTGTTCTTAGACAAAGCTTTTGGAAGATCATAAACAAAAATGGAAAATAAAAATTGGAGCAATGATTGAACCTTGTGGGATCCCCATATCTACACTTCTGAATGATGAGTAGGTATTGCCAGTTTTTGTACACATATGTTTATCCTTCAAAAAGGCTTTAATATATCCATACAATTTGCCACAAATTCCTATTTCCTTTCATTTGAACAGTAATCGGGCTTGCCAAACACTATCATATGCTTTTTTAACGTCAAAAAATGTAGTTAGTGTGCTTTTTCTTTGTGAAAATTGACGTTTGACCTGAGTAGTAAGCTTAACCAAATGATCCGTAGTGCATCTCCCTTTCCTAAAGCCAGCCTGCTGGACTGGAATCTTGTTATTCTTTTCACAATAAAAAGTGATCCGTTTGAGTATAATTTTTTCCATTATTTTTCCAACATGAGAAGTAAGCGAAACTGGTCTATAGCTGTTAACTGAAGATCTAATTTTGCCCTCTTTTTAGAATTGGTACAACTACTGAACTCTTCCAGGTTTTTAGGAATAGCACCAATATCCCAACACTTTTGGAATAAAAAAAAAGTAGCAAACCTATCCAAGAAGGAGGCAAGTGACAGCATCTGGTAAGAAACTCCATCTAGACCAACTGCTGAAATTGAAGAAGAGATAGAAGCTAATGCTTCTTTCAATTCTGTAATTTGTAAAGGAGAATTTAAATAGTGTTCTTGAATTGGGCTAGGGTCTGAATACATTTCTTTTTCTTCCTCAGTTGTTCTAAAAAAAGTTTAGCCTCTGGATTCAGGCTTGCTGTACAACTGTTACATGAAAAAGTGTCTACAAAAGCCTCAGCCTTTTCTAATGGAGTTGGAAATTCCGAATCTAATTTTACAGGAAATGATTTGTGTCTGTTACATTTTTTCATTTCTTTTATTTTTTTCCAAACCTTGTACATATCCTTTGATTCTGTAATCTCCAAATTACAAAATATTTCCCAATATGTCTTTTTTGCTAGAGCGATGATCTTTTTGCAAACATTTTTCTGTATTTTCATAGATCGAAAGTTTTCCTCAGTCTTATCTTTAATCCATGTCTTGAATGCCTTGCGCTTTGATGTCACCACTATGATGAAGTTTCTTTTCGCTTGAAATGTCATTGTTTCCATGTGCCTGTGGATATTCATTCACGGACGTTTGCTCTGACATCATGCAGTTCAAAAACACAGAATCGCTCTGCACATACACACATGTGTCAGCAGTGCTCTACTTACTGATTTTACGCACGGAGCATCGTTTCACAGAACAGTGTTCAACATTCGACGATGGTCATGGCAGGGCACAACTTTTATTTTTCTTAGATATGCATGTGCACCACACGTCTTTGTCAGGGATCTGAAATTTGAATTGATTGATCGTTCACATCTTCTGAATAACTCCCACATTATATTCGGACAGCATCAAGAGTGCGACTTCCTTCGGCTGCATGCATCCAGGAGGGAAGATGAGGAAGAGGAGAATGACAAGAAGAAGAAAGAAGACGAAGAAGAAGAAGAAGGAGGAGGAGGAGAAGGAGGAGGAAAAGGAGGAGGAAGAGGAGGAAAAGGAGGAGGAGAAGAAGAAGGAGGAGGAGGAGGAGGAAGAGGAGGAAAAGGAAGTGGAGGAGGAGTGAAGAAGAAGAAGAAGAAGGAGGAGGAGGAGGAGGAGGAGGTGGAGGGGGAGGAAAAGAAGGAGGAGGAGGGGGGAGGAGGAGAGATGAAGAAGAAGAAGAAGAAGAAGAAGGAGGAGAAGGAAAAAAGAAAGAAGGAGGAGGAGGAGGAAAGAAGAAAGAAGGAGGAGGAGGAGGAGGACAAGAAGAAGAAGAAGAAGAAGAAGAAAAGAAAATGATGATTATGATGATGATGATGATAATAATGATAATAATAATAATAATATGATGATGAGATGATAATAATAATAACAATAATGATAATGCAAACTATAATGATAATAATCATACAATAATGATAGTAACATAACATAAACAACAACAATAATCATCATCATCATCATCATCATCATCATCATCATCATCATCATATAATCAAACAACAACAACAACAGCAACAACAATAACTAGAAGGCTTATGTTTGCCTTAGAGCAAACTGGGAGGATTCCCCCTTAGCACACACACACACACACACACAACACACACACACACACACACACACACACACACACACACACACCACACACACACACACATACGCGCGCGCGCGCGCGCATTTATGGTTTACACTTTCGGTTCGTTATAATAACGTATATGTTGCAAATATAATGTTATGTAAGCGTTCTGAATATCATTCCGGTCTGTCCATCCATTTCGGAGTTATTCAAGTTTCAAAGTCGGCCGTTTTGGCCGTTTTTTTTGGCATATCTCGGCCAAAAAAAACGGCAATTCATAAAAAAAAAGCCATTTGCACATGCCCACAATGCCCTTCAACTTTCCCGAAAATTTCAACACGATTGGATGAAAAAAGGGTAAGAGAAAGAAAAACAAAAAAAAGAATAATTTTACAATAACAATGATAATCCCCCAGAGGCCTTATGTTTGCCTTAGAGCAAACATGGGAATTCCCCCTTCAAATCACTTTATGAAACTTGCCTATCTATGTTCACCATTGAAAATTACATCTATCCACCATTATTGGTAAACGTTGATGCATATTTACCAAATAGCGGTTTTTAACTGTCAAATGTGAAATTTACTGTATGAAACTAATGTTTCATGTTCAGCGCTCAAAGTTACATCTAGCCACCAATTTTGGTCACAATTGATTCTTATTTGCAAAATAACGGTTTTTTTTACGGTTTTTAGATGTTAGATATCAAAATTGCTCTCATAAACTTAAATATTCATGTTCAGCGTTCAAAGTAACATCTAATCAGCAAGTTTTGTTAAGATTGATGCACATTTGAAAAAAACGGTTTTTTTAACGGTTTTTAACGTTTTTTTTTTTTTACTGTTGAAGTGTTTTGTAACATAGATACTCTTAATCAGCATATCAAATTAAATACATCCACCAATTTTGGTTGAGGTAGTTTCAAAAATGAAAAATAGCGGTTTTTAACGTTTTTTTAAACTGTCGTAGTGTTTTACAACATGATTTTTTTTAATTAGCATATCAAACTGCTTGGGAAACCAAAATTTGGTTTCTGTTACTTTGTTAGTCTTTGAGCTATTAAATATTCAAATTTCGCCTTTTAGAGCGTACCTAAATTTGCATAAATTTAAATAACTGCCAAACCCTTTAAGATATCAATATCAAACTCCTTTCTGCACTGGGCCATAGCTATAGAAACATTTTCCGTAGATTAGTTTTGTGACGTCATTTCCAGTTTTTGCTATTCCGTGAAACAACTGAAATTGACCAGTGACACTGTCAGGCACTTTAGGTTTGCAATTCCGGTTCGTTATTATAATGTGCATGCTGCAAATGTAGTGTTATGTAAGTGTTCTGAATATCATTACGATCTATCCAAACCGTTTCTAAGTTATTCAAGTTTCAAATTTGGCCGTTTTGGCCGTTTGTTGGCCATATCTCGGCAAAAAAAAAAAAACGGTCAATTCATTTAAAAATTGCCATTTGCACATGCACACAATGCCCTGCAACTTTCCGGAAAATTTCAACACGGTTTGGATGAAAAAAGGGTAAGAAAAAGAAAAAGAAGAAAAAAAAAATATATAATAACAATAGTATTCCCGCAGAAAGGGGAAATCCTAATTGCATACATCCACCAATTTTGGTTGAGATAGCTTCAAAAATGAAAAATAACGTTTTTAACGGTTTTTAACTGTCAGAGTGTTTTGCAACATAGATTTTTTAATATTAGCATATCAAACTGCAATAAACAACCAGAATTTGGTTTTTTGTTACTTTGTTAGTCTTTGAGCTATTGAATATTCAAATTTCGCCTTTTAAAGCGTACTTAAATTTGCATAAATTTGAATAACTGCCAAAACCCTTTTAGACATCAATACCAAACTCCTTTCTGCACTGGGCCATAGCTACAGGAATATTTTCCGTAGATTAGTTTTGTGACGTCATTTCGAGTTTGTGCTATTCCGTGAAACAACTGAAATTGGCCAGTGACACTGTCAGGTACTTCGGTTTACACTTCCGGTTCGTTATTATAACGTGCATGTTGCAAATAATCTTCTGTCCAACCATTTCTGAGTTATTTAAGTTTCAAATTTGGCCGTTTTGGCCGTTTTTTGGCCGAGATGGCCAAAAAACGGTCAATTCATTAAAAAAAAAAATTGCCATTTGCACATGCCCACAATGCCCTGCAACTTTCCTGAAATTTTCAACACGATTGGATGAAAAAAGGGTAAGAAAAAGAAAAGGAAGAAAAAATTTTTTTTTACAATCACAATAGTATTCCCCCAGAGGGGGGGGGGGGGGGGGGGGGGCCCAATGATAATAATAATAATAATAATATAATAATAATAATAATTAGATTGACTATAACCATAACAATGATAGTAGTAGTAGTAGTATCATTATCATTGCTGCTGCTGCTGCTACTACTACTACTACTACTACTACTACTACTACTACTACTAGGTAATGTTGCTTATAGCCCAGCCGACCATGAATGGTCATATCAGGGCTGTCACAATCTCTTTCATGATATTCTGTTAATGAAAATAAGGTCGAAAAGAAACTGCTTACGCTACTTCGAGAAAAAAAAAAACGACTAATGAAGAGTAAAAACAATTAGAACAAGACATTTTTAAAGTGGAAAAAATGACGATGCTATCAAAGTTATGAACTAGATAAAAGAACAACTGATGGATATCAGAGGAAAACGAATAGAAAAGTAAGGTAAGGTAATGTTGCTAATAGCCCAGCCGACCGCAAAGGGCCATATCAGAGCTGTCACCGCGTTAAAGTCAAGTCACAAGTCATTCACTCATACGACTCTTTAAAATATGTTTTCTAAAAGCCCACCCGAAATTTTGTTAAACATCTTTTCATGATAAAATCTCAGATCCGATGAAAAATGTTGATCTCCTTCAAGAATTCAAAGATTGCATCAGTTGGAACATCTCTGAACAAGGTTTTCATGGAATCTGTTGTAAAATGTTTGTGTGTCTCACATCATGCAAGTCGCAACACTCTAAAATAAAATATTTCAATGTGAGTGGCACATGGCATGGAATGCACCACAGAGCTTCTTCACCCTTTAAAAGGATGAATGAGTAAAATACGAATGGCCAGTGTGCAGCCTGCATAGAACCGTTTCTTCTTTGCGACCACCAGACAAATAGACATATTTTTGTCAGGATCAGGAGCTAGATAGATAGCACTTGGGGAGAAAGTTAATTGTTATTTTTGTAATCTATGTAAAACGACATTACATCAGTAAAACATGGCAAGGCTGACTTATAAACAAAATAATGTTTTCAACAAATCTGAAGAATATACAGAAAGAATTATAGCTTTTCTTAGGCATTATACACAGAAAATACTGTAGAACATTGTGACCTAAAGATTTAGTGGAAGACATCGCCTGTTTAAATGGAACAGAAGCAATGGAATTAGAAGATCGTCTTACATTTGAGGAAAAGCCCCGGCTCCGATAGTTTCGTAACTGAATTCTTTAAAGTCTTTTGGACACAGATTGTGTGTATTTGTTGGTTTGAGCGTTAAAAGCAAGTTTCAAAGAGAGGGAATCATTACGTGTTTCCCAAAGGGCTGATAAACCCAAGCAGTACATTAAAAAAAAATAAAATAAAAAAATTTAAAAAAAAAAAAAAAATGGGGACCCATTTCACTGTAAAATGTGGTTTGCAAGATAAAATCCTCTAGAATGAAATTTGTGCTGCCTAAAATCATAAATGAAGATCAGACCCAGACTTCTTAGAATAGATACATCGGCGACAATGTCAGACTGATAATTGATATTATATCCTATTTAAATGAAAATAATCTGCCTGGTCTGTTGTTTAGTATAGACTTAGGTAATGCCTTTGATTCGTTTAATTGGAATTTTCTGCTTTCAAGTCCTAAAGCGTTTTGTTTCCAAAGAGATATTTCTGGATGGATAAGCTCACTCTGTAACAATATCAAGATTTGTGTTATTGTAAATGGACAGATTTCAAATGGGTTCGATATTGGAAAAGGTTGTCAACAAGGAGACCTA
>JADBJO010005162.1:53103-65603 GCA_016801955.1 Conus betulinus
TATGCTGATCGATGAGAATGAGGATGATTACGATGATGCTACGGATTTCCATTTCGTCTGAGACTACATGACAGGGCTGTACTCTACGCTTCCTTTCATAATATATCCCGGCGTCAACCAGGCCCGAGAGATACAACACCTGCAGTGTTGGTCAGGAATTTGAGCAACACTCTCAGAAACGCATCCATTAAGTGGATGAAACTCGACTGTGTGTTCCCAGTCTTCCCCACTGAAACTTTCCAAAAACCCCTGGATCATGAAGATGGAAGGCACTGCCATCTCCATGTCGTTTTCCGATTTCAGTGCTTACATGACCCACACACAGTGTGCATTATCAGATCCCTGTGAGTTTCTCCCTACTTTGTTCTGTGTGTCTCTTGCACTTGTCTGCAGATCTACAGGCAAGTGGGTACCACCTGCCGCTTATTACCAATTGGAAGTTATGCGCATGGAACCAACTTTGCCACTGGAGAAAAAGTTACCTCCTTTGTTAATGATTTATATGTTACATGTTGATCTATTGCCACACATGCTTAAGATTTCCTTTCTTTACTTTCTTTTCCTGTTTGTTTGTTTGTTGCTCTGATTGTTTTTCAGTTTTAAAAGTCTTGGTCTCCTGACAAAATTGCTCATTGTAAAGTTCAAAACTGCCACACAATTTATGACAATTGGCTATTCTTTCCCAGCCCCCAGCAAAGCTACCGAATTCATTGTTCACATGCTAAAGTTCCATTTACTGATAAATTTCCTATTATTATATCATGAATGAGGCATAAACACACACCCTGCATAATTCATCACTTGGATTAAATTCCACAGTACTGACTGCATGTAAAACCACACCATATGTATAAATAAATAAATATGTACACACACCACACACACACACACACACACACACATATATATATATCATATGTATTAACAGATGTGTGGAGATTTCAACCTTCACACAAGCATTCCATATCAAATTCAACATACAGAGACAAATGTGAAGACTGAAAAATACTTATAAAATGTGGTCACACACTCACACATTCCCACGCCCATCCTCTCCTAAATTCAATCACATTAACATTTTGCAGGAAAAAGATGACAAAGAAGAGGAGGAGGGTGGATGAGAAGAAGAAGAGGAAGAAGAAGAAGAAGAAGAAGAAGAGAAGAAAGAAGAAGAAGAAGAAGAAGAACAACAAACAACAACAACAAGGGATCATTTTCATACACTAGAATCTCCTCCCCACCCACCCCCATCCCCCAAGCCTACATTCTGATCTCGAAGCACAGTATGAGAAAAAAGTGGAAAACTTGAAAACTCCCAATCAAACAAAACAACAAATCTGCACATTACATGGTAATATGATACAGGTAGCAAGGCTACTTTTACATATTCCCTCGTACATATTCTTACAAATGTTGCTTATTCATACTAAATACAACCATAACAATCATTATACAAACTGATCTATCGATTCAATTTGAATAAACACAGATATATGTAACAACCAATCACCATCCTCCAGTACACAAATATTCAAACACACACACACACACACACACACACACACACACACACACACACACACACACACACACACCAATACATATATATATATATATATATATATCTACACACTATATGTACATTCCAATTATCTTCCAGTTGGTCTATCGAAAAAGGTGTGTTCTTAGCCCAGTCTTGCACGAAGACTGTTCAGCTGTTAACATATTTTAATCAAATACAACACTTGCGTAAACAATGCTTTAAAAAAAATATACGTTTTGAAAAAGTGTACAAAGGCTTGACAGAAAAAAAGTTGGTCATTTGGTCAAAAAACATAATAAACATTTTTCAGCGCAAGTATTTTTAGCAAGCATGTGCACAAACAGGTGCCCCTGCACCTAGGGCACAAGAATCTGTCACAATACCAAGTACCATTAGCATTTTTAAACTAAAAGCCCGAGATTGACTGCCATGATCCTTGTCTCTCATACATGAACAATTCAGTTTGCAATATTATATTTTTAATGTGACTGTGACTGGTGTGTGTGTGTGTGTGTGTGTGTGTGGGTGTGTGTGTGTGTGTGTGTGTGTGTGTGTGTGTTGTGGTGTGTGTGTGGTGCGGTGTGTGTGGGTGTGGGTGTGTGGGTGTGTGGGTAGTGTGTGTGTGTGTGTTTTAGTGTTTGGGCATTGGTGCGGGTGAATTTGTGTTAATATTGTTTTCATAATCTATGTAATGTTTTTATGTCTTACGGATTATTTAATATTTCATGTGTATATTTGTGTGTGTGTGTGTGGGGGGGGGGGGGGGGAGGGGGGAGGGAGGGGGTGTGTGTGTGCATGTGTGCATGTGTGTGTGTGGGGGAGGGGGGGGGGGGGGGGTGAGTGTTGATGTATAGAGGCTTGTATGTAACGATTTATAATGTCTTTTTGTAATGTCTTATGTTCTTGTGAAATGATGTGGAGCAGAAGAAAAATTTCCGATGGACAATAAAGTTGACTCAATTGAATTGAATGAATTGAATTGAATTGTTGAATTGAATTGAATTGATTGAATTGAATTGAATTGAATTGAACTGAATTGAATTGAATACTCTACCCCAAGCCTGGCTGGTCAAGCGCATTTATGACACCGTTTTCTCAGTTCTCAGGTCCTGGACCTGACCTTTGCCTAAGACAGACCTGTTTCTCTTAGCGATTTTCTCTTCCCAGTCAACATCATGAAAGTCTTCAGCCTACTCCAAGTCAGTCTTCCAATGAGACTTAACACTGATATCCTAAGTGTGTGCACATGCAATATGTTTTCTTAAACATTTGCTTCATGCTAAATCCCATTCCGTCCTGCGTAAAGAAGTTGGTGATATAATGCACATGGGATAGGGGACAAAACGCACACACACACACACACACACACACACACACACACACACACACACACACACACACACACACACTCACTCACACTAACACTAACGCTGTGTCTTAAGATGCATTATCTCTTGATGACAAAATATGGTAGCTGCCTTATGGCAAATCACTATCAACCTGATCATGGGGGTGTACACTCAACTCACAGTTACCTTACATATTCCTGTTCTTGTCGTCAATATCTTGCTGCTACCAATGGTACAAGCTCTGGAAAAGGAAGCAAATCTTTGGGAAAGCACCTGACATCAGTGCCTACCTCTGACTTTCGCAGCCGGTCGTTCTGTACTGTGAGCAAATTGAGCTATTACTGTTTTCAAAACAAGTGCAGCAAGCTTGCCATTGGATCAAATTAAACTGGTGCCTAGTAATACCAATTAGTAAAAGTTCTACCAACATAGCTGTCAACTTTCCCATCACCAACATTCCGTCAGACAAAAAATTATATCTATATACAATACCGGTGGCAGGTTTGTTTTTTCGTTGTTGTTGTGTTGTTGTTTTTTTTTAATTTCTCATCTGAACAAGTACAATACTGGTAAGAATGAATGCAGTATAAAAAGTGCTACAACTACAGATTCCAAAATCTAATCAGTTCCAACCATCATGAGGTTATCTGTTACCATAAACGGCTGTTATTTTATCAAAAATGGAGTCTGAAGCCTCCTAACAACTGATTTTTTACAAAAATTTCATTAACTCAAACAACAAGCCATCCAGCTCTGAAATCAAAAGCTCAAAATCTGAGTATATGCCAAGTTTCGAGGATACTGCATGCCGACATACGTGAAATTAATGCCTGACTCTGGTTGGCACACGACGGACGACGGAGTACAACATGACGTGAAGACTCTCTCAGAACTGTCAGTACATAGTGACATTGGCATAAAGAAAATCTCCCCTATCCCACCTCTCTACCATTTACTAATCAAAAACTTGCGATGTCAAACAATGGAAAATTTAAGCACCTGAGTAAACACCCTCCCTTCATTGATCATCGGCCCTACAAGCCCATCCGGCCATTTGTCATTTCCATTGAAACGATGTGAAAAGAGTTAAAATAAACTCTGTGTCCACTGACTGCCCTAATGAAGTAAACTAGCGAGTCAAAGCTGTTGAGAAATACAGAAATGTACAGTAACCCAGCCAACAGGAAAATTGATAGCAACTAAAAAAGCCCATCAGCTTGGTATCATCAGAGTTACCTGTATGGTATCTAAAAATATAGGATCTACACAATAAGTATGTCAGTCACAGATATAACAACAATCTGAATGCAAAATCGCTTAGCAGTTTCTCACACACAATGACAGAAGAGAAAACCACAACCAGATGTCAAGATATATCAACTCCCCATGCAACAAACATTGTTTTACAAAAAGAAAAAAACAACAACAAAAAGGCCTTCATTTTGTCAAGAATAACAAAGTGTTTGTATTAGTGTATGTTCCAGTGCTCAGAGAATATGCTTGAAGGTGAGCTAATTACTAATTCAAGACACTCCCCATCGATTTATTTATATAAACCATTTTTTTCACACACGATTGATATGCCGTGGCCAAAACATGACAACAGATTTTCAGACAACACCAACTGATAACACATCTTATTTAACTGAAACAACATTGAAGGTGAAGTTCAGAGGTGAGTTCTTGACCTGGCACATGATTTTAATCCCACTCTCAGTATCAAGGTTTCCATGGGCAATTGTCACCTGACACCCACCACAGAATTCTACAGCCAAGGGTCATCATGGACCAACCGAATCGACATGTTTATGTTTCAACAACCGTGTATTCACCATTCTGCCTTTGGAAGTCTGGTACATCACTAAGCTGACACAGTCTGTGTTTACCTTGCCTTGCGAGAGATGCACTCAGCGCAGGATCCTACCCATTCTGCTGTGTCGAGAAATGAACATCACCTCCTTCAGTACACAGTGGAAAAATCCATGAATGGTTTGCTCGCTTGTGCAGCAAATGACGATCTGTTGTGGTTGAGTGAATGGCATAAATTTTAAAGGGTGAACTCAAGTGACTGTGATTATTTAAATGGATTGACTGACATCTGAAGCTCACTTTTAGGAGTATCTAGTGTGTCATGGTGCAAAACTGTGTGTCACTCACTGTCAGCCAGGCAGTATGTATATAGTCGCATAGAGTTTTTTTGAACAACTGGACCAATATGTAATAGCATAGTTTTGCAATCCACAGTGACAAAACTCAGAATTAGGATTTTTCCTTCTCTTTTAATTCTGAACCAGTACTAATCTTGTGTTTTTACGGGTTCAAATGGAAAAACTGGAACCACACTGTCTCCTTCTTGGTCGTTTTATTCTACTCACAGCCCAGCCAAGCCCAAAGGGCTGTCACCTCACTGAAGTTCACAGCCCAGCCAATCGCAAAGGCTGTCACCTCACTGAAGTTCACAGCCCAGCCAATCGCAAAGGGCCGTCACCTCACCCAGTTGAAGTTCACAGCCCAGCCAATCGCAAAAGGGCTGTCACCTCACTGAAGTTCACAGCCCAGCCAATCGCAAAGGGCTGTCACCTCACTGAAGCTCACAGCCCAGCCAATCACAAAGGGCTGTCACCTCACTGAAGCTCACAGCCCAGCCAATCGCAAAGGGCTTTATCAGGGCTGTCACCTCACTGAAGCTTACAACCCAGCCAATCGCAAAGGGCTGTCACCTCACCGAAGTTCACAGCCCTGCCAATCGCAAAGGGCTGTCACCTCACTGAAGTTCACAGCCCAGCCAATCCCAAAGGGCTGTCACCTCACTGAAGTTCACAGCCCAGCCAATCGCAAAGGGCTGTCACCTCACTGAAGTTTCACAGCCCAGCCTATCGCAAAGGACTGTCACCTCACTGAAGCTCACAGCCCAGCCAATCGCAAAGGGCTGTCACCTCAATGAAGTTACAGCCCAACCAATCGCAAAGGGCTGTCACCTCACTGAAGTTACAGCCCAGCCAATCGCAAAAGGGCTGTCACCTCACTGAAGCTCACAGCCCAGCCAATCGCAAAGGGCTGTCACCCTCACTGAAGCTCACAGCCCAGCCAATCGCAAAGGGCTTTATAAGGGCTGTCACCTCACTGAAGCTTACAACCCAGCCAATTGCAAAGGGCTTTATCAGGGCTGTCACCTGACTGAAGTCAACTCTAATAGAGAAATACACACAGTAAAGCTATATCTAGTGAACACATTCCAGACAACTTACAAGGTAAACTGTCACAAGATGGCTTCTGTTCCAGCCGATTTGTAACTAAATTCAATGTGAGCCAATTCCCTTGACAAGTCCTTTGATTTTCTGACAGGACCGTACTTACCTCCCTTGCCCAACTACAGAACGTGTTTTCACTACGTTTGGATTTTTGGATGGTTATTTTTACTGTCACACTGGTTTTCCTCTATGTATGTTAATGTATGTATGTATGTGTGTGTGTGAGAGAGACAGAGAGAGAGTGAGAGTGTGTGTGTGTGTGTGTGTGTGTGTGTGTGTGTGTGTGTGTGTGTGTGTGTGTGTGTGTGTGCGTGCGTGTGTGTGTGTGAGACAGAGAGAGAGAGAGAGAGAGAGAGAGAGTGTGTGTGTGTGGTGTGTGTGTGTGTGTGTGTGTGTGTGTGTGTGTGTGTGACAGAGTGAGAGAGAGAGAGAGAGAGAGAGAGAGTGTGTGTGTGTGTGTGTGTGTGTGTGTGTGTGTGTGTGTGTGTGTGTGTGTGCGAGTGGGTGCGTGCGTGCACACGTGCATGCGCACATGCACGTGTATGTGTGCACATGTGTTCTTCAAGGCAGCCTACAGATCACAGGACTAATTTTTTTTTTTCTTTTTCAAAACATTTTCATTTCAGCTTCCTAAAACACTTTTTTACCTCCCTATCGATGGGGCATTATACAAACATCCATTCAACAAAACACGCACACTTCACTGCGTTCATCTCATTGCATGCTTTACACACAGACTCTTTATGTCACAAAACAAGAAACAAACAATGAATCTCTCACACACACACACACACACACACACACACACACACACACACACACACACACACAAAATTGCATTATATTTCGTACAGAAAATGTGCACAAAATCTATCTATAAAATAAGAATCTATACAAAGAAAAGGGTTCCCACGATGTAGATAAAACCTTTGACAAAGTTTCAACTTAAAGAGAAAAAGAACATAGAACAAAAAAAATCTTCTCTTCCATTTTTTCTTAATACTTGACTATGTTTTAGCACACACACACACACAATGTGTATGAATATAATCATCTGGCCAAGAAAAATATGTCTGCAGTCTGCAATTCGATCCTTGTTGTTTTACACACACACCGTAAGACTCACACTTCCACAGTGGTAAATATCATTAAGGAGTGCTGCGTACAAAGACCAGTCATTATTAAGCCTGGCATTGATCTCACTTAATAACTGCAACATGTTTCTCGTTTTCAAATCTTGCTTTCAGATGTTTTGAAACGGTACTCAGAAACTGAATACCGCCAGCAGATTTATTCATTTAATATTTATGAATAGATATAATATTTCATCAGACCAATATAATTAAATTCAGAATTTCATCTGACTTAAAACATTTCAAAATAATCAGACAAGGCAATTGTTCCATTTCATTTGAAATGTATGAAACACTCAAAACAATTACATTTTTCATAACGAATTCAATCTAACAGCTTCTTAAACAAAGGACTTTACTCATTCTCGCTTCCAAAAAATGCTTTTGTGTTTGCAGAGAAAAAAGGTCGCAAGTCGTGTATCTCCAGATCCGTATTTTTTCAAAAGATATTGTGGCGGAAAGTCTGTGAACAAACCCTGATCTGAAATGATTTCAATTTAATTTAAAGAGGGTTTAATTCATTTTTCACCTAAACCATACATAATATGTGTCTCTAAGAATCTCATTCAAATTAATAACCAAGACTTCAGCTGTCAGCATGTCACAGGCCTGGCTGACACCACGATATGATTATGAAAGAAGTGTATAACACAGACCTGCATTTTTTGTCTCATACCAAAATACAACTGCAGAGCATTTGCCGCAATTTTCATTCCTTCTGTTCTCATTGGCCATATAGCTGAAGGTCTCAAATTTTACAGGCTCTTTATGCTCTGCTCTCATGGTGACCTCATGTTTGATTTTCCCTCCAAATCCAGCCATGGCAAATCAAGATGAAAAGTAGTGAACCTTTTTCAGTTTTTTGTAACACTCTGTACACATGGCTACATGATGCCATAATACAATTACAAACAGCAGATGATCAGTCAGAGAGCCATGTTTTTGCAAGAATATTAGCGGCATTCTTTCTATAAACATCTTGGAGTTTGACCAAAATATCCCTGAGGATTCTACATTGGCAGCTTCGGAATACATGCTCAGTCCTTCTTGCATTATATAACATTAACAAAAAAATTTCTAATTGTAAAATTGTTGATTTCTAAAATTGTTAATTTGAAAAGAAAGCAACCAACCCATATTTCTAAAACACTGAAGAAATGTCCTCTGCTTTAAACATGATGGTGCAACATCAAATTTTCTGCTATGCTCGAATGATAGAGGATGTTTTAAAACTGGGTTCAGACTAAGGAACAGCTTTTCAAAGACAAAAACAACGAAGACAAAAATCTGTTGAAAACTATTTACATGAAGGGTTTGACAAGCAAGCACAAAGATCCAATGCCATTTTTTTTCCCCCATTGTTCAGATAGTATCCCGTTTTCCATTTCAACAAGCAAGTTTATTTTCTGCTTATTTTTGAAACAGAGGTTTTACACAAAAGAGTGTCTCACAGTGGAAAAAATAGAGTCAGTCACAATCAGCTTTAGGTTTTCTGAGAAATGTTACATTCTGAAGGCAAAAATGGGGTTTCTTTACACAAGGTCTGTGCTGTTACTATGTCAGTGTTAACAACCTATGCTGAAAGCCTGAGGCCCTCAATGCAGGTCTATTCTGATAGTCTGAAGAGTCAACAAGATCATGAGCACCGTCTTGCATCAACTTAGGATGGCTGTTGTAACGATCTCTCCCTGCAGGGGGAAACATCAGCGTTCCCTGACATCAAACTTCCTAACTAACTCTCTACGCTTCCCAAAAATAGATGTCTTTTGCAAAAAAACAGAGATGGTTACTGTCTTCAATTATCACTGATTCTGTTGCTTCACAGTCACTGGTTTTTCTTGATTTTCTGGCTTGATATAGCAGTCAAACAGGATCACCACAAAAACAATATGAATATTAATTCTCTAGAAACTTAATCATGATTCATGCAGGCAAAGAATTCAGCGGTGAGTATGACTCAAAAAACTACCACACTGACTTTTTTTTTTTATAACACTGCATGTGTTGTTTACCTAAGACAGCTGCTTTGTACAGGCACAGAATTCTGGGGGAAAAAATTGATGAATTTATTTTTTTTTCTCCCTTTTTTTTTTTTTTCTCTCCTCACCACTTGCTAAAGTAAGGTTCCTATCTGACTCATTATCTCATATCTAAATGTGATCATCAGACGCATAGAAACAAAATCTTTTTTTTTAACCACTTTCATGTCATAGATACCATCCTTTCTGTTGAAGTAAAACACTTGTATGGAAAAAAGCATGCAATATTTTACAGTAGGGAAACTCCAAAAGTGATGCTCATTCACAACCTCTCGCATCCTATACAAATCAAGCCCATCCCAAAAAGCCTTTTGTTTTTTTTTTGTTTTTTTTTGGGGGGGTGGGGGGGTACAATTTCTACTGACGTGTGTATGTTTGAAAATGGTTATGTTTCTACATGTTCTTTCTTTCTTTTAGAAAAACAATATGATAGATTGTGAGATAGACAGAAAGACTGACAGAAAGACAGACACACAGACACAGATAAAAAGATCTATATAAATATATATTCAAGTTTTCAAGTAAATAAGTAATGATTATGTCACACGTAACATGTGTCACTATGTCGACCGAAGGACAAGGTATCTCTGTGTGTGTATGCATATACAGCATTAAATGGGTTGATTGCGTGTGTATATTCTCTATATTCATGTGTGTGTGTGTGTGTGTGTGTGTGTGTGGTGTGTGTGTGTGTGTGTGTGTGTGTGTGTGTTGGTCTGCCGGTTTGTCTGTGTCTGTGGGGGTGTGTGCACACATACATGTGTGTACATGTGTTCAAAGTAATGTGTTTGTGGAAACATTTAGGACTCGGTCATGGAGACATCCACATTTCACTTTTATTATGAGCATGATAACTCTCATGAAGCTATTGTCTAGACAGACGCTTATACAGACATGTCACAAAGTGACAAACCAACAACTAAACAAGTTTTCAGTGAAGCACAGTCAACCGTACAGCCCGTATCAGAGCTGAAATTGTAAGTTAAAATCAAATTAAAGATCAAATAAACAAAACAGTGGTTAAAATCATTAACAAAGACAGTTCATAAAGATAAACCGATGACTTATAAACTAATTTTTTTACTTTAAAAACAGTGTGTTCATCATCATCCAGTCCGCTTCTCAGGCAGATCAAATAAAGCATCTTAGGCTAGACTTAAGGCACAAACTTCCACTTTCAGTCCATTAAGCTCTGCTTCCAAATTCAGGCTACAACCATTTATTCAACCTGCTTTTTGTTTTTCAGTTAGTCTTTCTTCTTTAATAAATGGCTGATCACACAAGGGCTTTCTAGTATGATTTCAAGGTAAGAGTCACTGGTAGTTTTTTTTTTCAATCTTGCCCAATTG
The DNA here is from genome assembly GCA_016801955.1 of Conus betulinus. NCBI lineage: Eukaryota > Metazoa > Mollusca > Gastropoda > Neogastropoda > Conidae > Conus > Conus betulinus. Next base: position 63,768 of record JADBJO010005162.1, read on the forward strand.
TCATACTGTATAATGGTTGGGACAGGGGGGGAGTGAGGGGGGTTGGGTTGGGGGGGGGGTCAAGGGGAACAGGGAATGTTGGTAACAGCCAATGTGTTGGTATGTGTATTTATGAGCAACTGATTGGAATTAAAGTAGTGTCTGAACGTTAAAATATCACCTACATAAGTACCCTGAGTTCAACTGAGATGCAAAGCAGATAGATCAACTTTACTGTGACTATTGCGGCTGATTTCTTTTGAAAAACATAACAATTACATCTTCAATTCTTGTCTACTACTCAAATTTCAGCATTATTGACACATACTGTGGTTCATAGGCACAGACCTTTCCTTTTTAATTGCGTTTAACAAATTTCTTCATCAGTTTAATTGCTGGTAGTGGAATATATTTCTAGCATCCCACGTTTAATTTCCAGGTTAAAAAAACTGCTGGATAAGCTATGATGTAAAACGTAACATACGTACACTACAAAGGGTCAGGTGAATACAAGCAAGCGAGAAGTTGTTGTTTAAATAGGCTACAAAGAAGGGGAAAAGCTTCAAAACTCCCAAATGTGTGTGTGTGTGTGTGTGTGTGTGTGTGTGTGTGTGTGTGTTTCAAGACATAAATTTTTGAAGAGCAGGGACTGGCTGGATATTTTGTTGAGTTGGAACTTGGATGGGGATGTCGTTTTCTATACCGATTTACTCTTTAATTAGGCCAAATGCGCACCGCCTTTGTATAATTTGCATGACAGATAGCTTCTGAAAACTGCTGACCTCGAGAAATTTCGGGCGACGTAAGCCAAGAACGGCAAGGAACGAGTTCGAACAGTTTGGTGTGCACCCATATGCCGATTCGGGTCAACGGCGATCTGCCAAGTGCCATGCTGTTCAGCGAGGTCACCCTCACAGTCACAGTAAGACTGGTCACACATGCAACACACGTTTCATACCGATTATCTGTGTCAGGCATAGTAAGTTAAGTAAAAATCGACGAAAAAGCACCCAGATCTTGCTGTCAAACACACTTTCTAAAGTAACGTTCAAGAGCTGCTGACCTGCCCCAGAAAGAACTCGCTCCGGTCACGAAACGATTGTTTACGACTGACCCGATCCCAATGGCTGCCGAACAAATCAACAACCAGACTCGGAGCCGGCACTTTTTCGTCCTACTTTCACAAGGACTTCCTTCCAAACGCCATTCATAAGCACGTTGTACGGGTTAGAGCGTCAGTCGGCCACCGCTCGGCATTTCCGTTCATGTTTCCGCGCTTTCTGTGATCTTGGGCAAAAAAATGGGTTCATGAAGGACTCATTTGCTATGCAAATTATTTATTGATGGTCCAGTTGGCCAGCGGCCTCTAAACTCAGCGTGTTTCAAAGGAGAAAACAACACTTATTGTCATAGATATGAATATTATTTTTCATTACACTCAATAACTTCTAGTCAAACAAAACTTTAACAATTCTAAAGTTTAAAATCTTACCTCTTCCAACACTTGCCTCTGTTTCGAATCCAAGGTTATCGATGAAATTCAGCCTTCGAAGACAACACACGAGAGACTCATCATGACTGTAAATAAAAATATATTGCTACGCACAGAACAAACAATGTAGAATGCAGTAAAAGCTGCTAAAACTCACACATATCGTTGAATATTATTCTTTCATTATTATCATGAAGTTTCAGAAAAGTTAGACACTTCCTCCATACGCAAAACATTAGACATTTCGCGAACTATATGTGCATGCGCATGTGCACATTGTTTTTTCTAATCGGGCGCTAAGGCAGCCAACGGTGACGTCACACGCACCCGCTGTGTAAACAGAACAAACAAACAAAGGCTCCGCC
>JADBJO010005162.1:75603-80603 GCA_016801955.1 Conus betulinus
GCCAATGGTTACAGAAAACACAACGGTGGAAGGGTCGTAAGCTACGGGGAACACGAGAAAATAGGGGGGTAGGAGAAGAGAGAGAGAGAGAGAGAGAGAGAGAGAGAGAGAGAGAGAGAGAGAGAACCGCTTGCGCGCACAAGAGAGAGGGGGCGAGGGGGGGGGGGAGGGGAGAGGTGTCTGGAAGGAAAAATGCTAGAAAAAAAAAAGGGAGGGGGGAAACAGGGGAAAGGGGGGGAGTAGGGGGGGGCACGAGTACATCTCAAGTATTTCTTTTCCAACGATCCTAAGAAAAGTGTTTTTGTCTGTATAAAATGTCCCTGTATGAGACAACAATTAGTTCCATGAAGACAGATTTCCAGACAAAAGCATGCCTCAGCAGTATAGTTGAAGATCTCAAAGAGATAATACAATATATGACATCAAACGTTACCATATTTTAAACTGCAGAGAATGTCCAAGTTTGAAAATCATGCTTTCCATTAAGTCGTAAGTTCAAACAGTGTAACGTCATAACATAACTATCCACTGTAGTCTACAAGGAATAACATACAGATACGTTAAAAAAACATAAACGAGAACGTATCCTGCCATATAGTTAATATAGTCTGTTACCCACTATTCAATTCTACGGTCATATCGAGAAGAAGGGGGAGGCGGAGAGGGAAAGAAAGGAGTAAGGGGGGGGGGTGGGGTGGGAAGGGGGGAGAGAGAGAGAGGGAGAGAGAGAGAGAGAGAGAGAGAGAGAGAGAGAGAGAGAGAGAGAGAGAGAGGAGAGGCACAGGGTGAAGGGGGAGGGGGAAAGAGAGGAAAAACCAGGTAGGCAGACAGAAAAGAGGTAGGAAGAGAGACGCGGGGGGGGGGGGGGGGGGGGGGGGGGGGGGGGAGGGGGGGGGGTTAGAGGGCAGGTTAATTGAGAAAGAGAGAGAGAGAAAAAGAAAAGGAAAGAGAGAGAGAGAGAGTGAGAGAGAGAGTCAGAGGGAGAGAGAGAGATGGAAGTAGGGGGTTAACAGACTGGAATCCAGACAGCCAAACATGACAGAGAGAGAGAGAGAGGGGGGGGGGGGGGTGAAAAAGTGAGGGAGGAAGGGGGAGTTACGTTGTTATGGTGGGAGAAAAAAAGGGGGGGGGGGGGGGGGGCTTGAAGGAAAAAGGGGGTGGTGGTGGTGGAGTTTGGGGGGTGGGGGGTGGGGGCTAGAAGGCAATATAACAAAACAAGAAGAGATAAGAAGTGCATTGCAAGACAGTAAGCGCGCGCGCGCGCGCGCGCGCGTGTGTGTGTGTGTGTGTGTGGTGTGTGTGTGTGTGTGTGTGTGTGTGTGTGTGTGTGTGGTGTGTGTGTGTGTGTGTGTACGCACACACGTCCGCCCACATGTCCTTTCTTATGTGCGTCCGAATGTGTACGTTTCTCCGAGTGAGTGTGTGCATCAATGAGAGCACTGTCTCTTTTCGCCTTTTGATCTGTGTGCATTGTGATATGCAGTTTGGTTATGCCTGACTGCCATGTGTTTTACCCATATTTGTTTGCACAGAGGCGTTCCTGGCTCAGTCATGATAGAGCGTTCGAATTAATCCCATCATCATCATTATCATGATCATCTTTATCATCAACATCATCGTAGTAGTAGTAGTAGTAGTAGTGGTGGTGGTGTAGTAGTAGTAGTAGTAGTAGTAGTAGTAGTAGTAGTAGTAGTCGTAGTGTCAAATTGTCATACGCGTTATTGCTGACAAACAGATAATGTTCATCTTCATCTTCATCCAGTTAACGTCCACAGTCATCATGTTGACTATTCTGACGTTTTTGAATGTGGGCTGGCGCAGCATTAAGTTAAAAAAAAAAAAAAATAGTCTGTTAATGAGAAAGGTGTAATCTACCGGCCATGTGATTTTTAAGCGCTGTCAGAAATTTGCATACCAGTCTCTTTTAAGCTCATATGATTCCTTATCAAAGGCAGGTGGGTTTTGAATGAGTGACTGTGACTCGTGTGCCATTTGTATGAGCAGTGTCGCAGTTGCAGTGTGGAGATTTACAGAGTAGCCTATTTTCAGTGGCGACTCACTGTCCAGTCGATTAACTGGTCAAAGCATTGATGGAATGTGGTCGGCGTTTCTTGACGCCACGATCTTTTCCCGATGAAAGGAAGTTTCGAGAACTTCCCCGTCATGCAGGCCCGCGCCGGTGTCGCGCCAAAATGAAACTTCATGGCATCAGTCTATCATCTCGGTCTGCACCGCGGAGTTGACCCGTCATGCTGATATAAGTAAACAACAACAATTCTTAACAATCTCACTTTTGGAGCATTTCATTCCCAATGATGAAGGGAGTTCAGAGAACCTCCCTGTCGTTTAGACAGGCCTACCCCAGTCTTATACAATGGCCTACCATGCTTTCCTACTATTTCCTCTCCATCCCCCGTCCCTGAGTGAACTTTTTTTTTTTCCAGTGAAATTTTTTTTTATTTCCAGTGAACTCTTTTCAGTTTCACAACCCCAGAATTCTACGCTGTTTTGTTTGTATACGTTAGTGCTTGAAAAAAAAAAAAAATCAATGACATACCGAAATATTTAGTTTTCATCCAGCAGCCATTTTGATGTTGCGCCGAACATGAGAAGATAAGTGGTTTCTCGTTCTTCGTTTTCACTGTCCTAAATGTTATGTGTTTTTGCCTGAAGAAGACCCAAGTGGACGAAATGCATTGTGTTTTGTCCTGTACTTTGTTTGTCTATGTCCTTGGCGGTAAAACTAATCTCCTCTCCTTCGAAAAATATCCAACTTATTCATGAGTGTTGTGTGCCTTCAACTTTTTAACATCCAGACCACATAAACTTCCATAACATCATTTTGATCGCCCTCGTCGGCACCGTTGATCTAGACGTAATAACAATTTTGAACAGATAACAGTTCATGGAAAGAAAAAAAAAAAAGGAGAGAAAAAAAAAAGAAAACGAAAAAAAACATTTTTTTTTTTTAAGAATTTGTAAAAAAGAAAAAAAAAAAAAAAAAGGGGGGGGGGGGGGGGGGGGGGAAAGGTCTAAAATCTACGAGTTCTATGCTACGTTCTCTTAATATCCCCATTTTCGATCCCCCCCCCCCCCCCCCCCCCCCCCCACCCCCACCACCACCACCCCACGCCCATTATCAGGTCGTGTCAAAATGATATCAGGGAATCTCATCACACGGGACTATGGCTGCCCGGACGTATAGTAGTAGTGGCGCCCTCTATAGTGTGTGTAACGCTCGTTTTCCTCACGCGGTCTCGCGACTGAGTTGTCGACATGTCGTCAATGTGCCGGGCTGACGGGGATATATGTCAGGCTGCAGTTTTTGGATCAGAACGGGCACGACTGAGCTTCAGCACCACTCGAGGGAGTCGCTGCTGCAGCAGTACAGTGCCTTCTGTCCCCATGCCTGACCCCATGCCACTGTTCCAACGTGAGACACTGGACCCGTGCTATACACTGACAACGAGAGCAGATTTACCTATTTCACACACATGCACACATGCATGCACGCATGCATGCACGCTCACACATACACATATACACACATGCGCGCGCGCGCACACACACACACACACACACTCACATACACACTCACGCACACGCAAACACGCTGGCGCGCGCACGCACGGACACAGACACACATGTATACATACACACACGCATGCAGGCAAGCAGGCAGGCAGGCAGGCAGGCAGGCAGGCACGCACGCATGCACGCACACACACACACACACACACACACACACACACACACACACACACACACACACACACTTACACACACACACACACACACACACACACACACACACACACACACACACACACACACACAAGTTACTGGCTGTCCTCTCTATCTCACCCGAGATGTCTGTCCTGGTGCGTGCGTGCATGTCATGGTGTGTGTGTGTGCGCGCGCGCGCGCGCACACATGTGTATGTGTGTGTGTGTGTGTGTGTGCGCGCGCGCGCGCGCGCGCGAGCGTGCGTGCGTGCGTACGTGCGTGTGTGCATCCGTGCATGCATGCAAGCGCGCGCGTGTATGCGTGTGTATGTGCGTGTGTGTGAGCGGGGGGGGGGGAGGGAGGAGGGATTCGGTGTATGGGTGTATTTATTTTTTCTAGCGAATGGAAATTTTTCACTTGCACAGTGCTCAACGGAGAACCAATCAGACAACGCCCGATGATATCGATTCCAGGCACATAAGCTTACTCCGACAAGGTACTTCCAGTGAAACGAGCGGGACTAACATGAAAAGCGAGGCGTAGTTCTGTCTTCTTTCTTTCTTTTTTTTCTTTCTTTTCTTTATTTCTTTTCTCTTTCTCTTCTTTCTCTCTCTCTCTCTCTCTCTCTCTTTTTTCTATGTCAGCTTGTCCAGTCAGGTTTGGCATCATGTATGTTGCTTTTTCTTTAATTCCTTGGCAAAGAAAATGCTTTAAAAGTGTCGAATAGGTAGAGACGCATTGACCGGAGATATTTCGAGGTAGGCTATGCTATAGACTGGTATCGTATTCGCAGTTCTGTCTGCTCTGTGGAAATCCGTGTACTCTGTACAGATATAGGCTCTTCTTCATGCATAATCAATAGCCTATTCCACCAGATGGCCTTTTCCATTGACACAACATAGAGAACTACAAAAATAGGCCTACTCGAGATTAAAACGAAGATGGTAAACTTCAGAAAAAAAAAAACAAACAAAAACACCACGCCAGTTACGTCAAGAAGCATTAGGAACCAACCAACCAACCAACCACACACACACACACACACACACACACTCTCTCTCTCTCTCTCTCTCTCTCTCTCTCTCTCTCTCTCAGCAAGCACACACACACACACACACACACACACACACACACACACACACACACACACACACACACACACACACAACGTCAGGTCCTAACCACTAGACTATTATGGTATCTTTCTTTGATTTATTGTGTTACTTTATGCGTCATTATTGTTATATATCTGACATGCTTGCTAGTGGGCCCCC
>JADBJO010005162.1:85603-90603 GCA_016801955.1 Conus betulinus
TTTTTTTTTTTTTTTTTTTTTTTTCAAACCCAGCCAGTGGACAAGAAAGTGACGTAACACGGGGGGGCTGTCTGAATTCTGATGTTTAACGGATTTTTAAAAAAATTCACATGAAATAGACATGTAATCGCTGCCCAATGTGTCATCCAGCGTATTCCAATCAAACAGGGTTGCAACTATTGGGAGAGACTAAAGTTAGATCGACAGCACTTAAATTTGTGTCGGGATTGTCTAGTCGAAAATGGGTTTTGTTGAAAGAAAGACAGAAGAAGACAAATTATGACGTAGGCCTAATATGCGCATTACGTAGGAAAGCCTTCCCAGTTCCACAGTGGAAAGTTAACGACTTAACAGAAGACGTCTTTGTTCGGTCGAAAGGTTTTTGGTGTCGATATGTGCACATAGAAACAAAACGATGCACCCGAAGGTGCGAATGGAGCCCAGAGAAGTACTGTCCTCAGCTGCCGAACCAACCAGCTGGGAGCAATCCTGCACCACCCTTGAAGCCTGCGCTGTGTTCATGTAGTATGTACTGTTCAAAGGCAGCGCCATGGACAGAAAACTGTGACATGGTTTGCAGAATTCATCTTATACTAACAATGCTGATATTCTTCTAAAAACAACAGGCTGATGGCTGTTCAATGTGTCAACAGTGGTATACCGGTCACAGAGGGATGCTAAAGATTAAACCTAGTTCTAGAAGAAAAAAAAAAAAAAAGAAGAAGAGACAAACGATGGTGTGATTTGTGCTTTGCGTTGGATAAGGGAAGCAAGCTCTCTACAGCAAGGGAAGGCCGAGAACTCGACTCTAGGTAGCACATATAGAAGCAACGAGAATGAGAGCTGGCGACAGACAGTGGAAAGAGACCTGTGGATAGAGGATGGAGTGACACTACCAAACTGGCTGGGGACCGTGCACAGTGGAGCGCCTTGACTGCCTCATGCGTCGCAAGATGTGGGAGCATCTAAGTCTAAGTAAGTAATGAGAATGACACGTAACCAGTAAAAATAGCCGTAAATCGTTTCGGTCGACAAAAAACACGAGGAGTCGATCTTCACAGTAACTGCATTCACTTGTTCAAAGTGCTCAAAGATGTAAATATTGAAAAGGCAAAGAGGTATATACATAGCTCTCTCTGCTCTCGACAGACATAATCGACTAGTCCGTATATCTACACCACACCTGCTAAATTTCGAGACCACACTGCGCATGAATTTAAGCTGATGGATACATGAATTAATGACTAAGATGAGAGACTTTAAGAAGAGGGTCTTGTGACTATGACTTAGCAGATATCTGACCTATGCATTAGCCCAACGCGCTGGTCAGACCTTGAGTACCTACCTTACACTGGTTGTGCTATTACTATCATTGCATGTGTGTGTGTGTGGTGAGTGTATATGTGTGTGGGAAATGAGCCCATGTGTGAGTATGTGTGTGTGTGTGTGCGGTGCGCGACCGCATGTGCGTGTGTGCGTGCGTGTGTGAATGTGCGTGTGTGTGTGTGTGCGTGTGTGTGTGTGTGTGTGTGTGTGTGTGTGTGTGTGTGTGTATGTGTGTGTGTGTGTGTGTGTGTGTGTGTGTGTGTGTGTGTGTGTGTGATTTGTGGGCTTGTGTGAGCAAACAGGTACATCGGGGTGATGACGTTACAAAGAAGGAAAGAAAAGACGAAGGCGAGAAGAAAGAGGATGAAAAGACTGTAGACGGAATGATCAGGTCGCTAGTATGATTACACAGGGTGGCGGTGGACGACGATACCCAGGGGGGGAGGGGGGGGGGGGGGGGGGGGGGGAAGGGTAAAATGGGAAGGGGGAGGACATACCGTTTAGTTTCGTCTGCACCGTTTCTTGAACCGACTGACGACCGGAGAGGAGAGAGAGGAAGGGAACGGGGTGGTGGTGGCCGGGGGGAAGGGGGAGGGGAGGATGTCACGTTGTTATTTTTTTTTTAATCAGCAGTCGTTGTTGTTTTTTTTTTCTTTTTCTTTCAACCCTAAAATATGATGAAAGGTACGTAGGAGTGGGGGTGAAAGAGGAGAAGGAAGTTGGAATTGGGAGGAGGGATGGGACAGGGGGGTGGGGGTAACAATAATGTATTTAGCGACGTAAGCCTGATCCGATGACGACATAGCCTACACCCCTGAGTTTTGGAGAGGGGGTGGGGGAGTGGCCGGGGCGAGGTGGGGTGGGGTGGGGTGGGGGGTGGGGGGCAACAGTGCATCCGGCCAGAGTGAAATATGATAAAAGACATAGCCCACGCCCTGGAGTTAGAAGGAGGGTGGGTGGGGAGTGGCCGGGGTGGGGTGGGCTACAATATATCGGGGCCAGAATGAAATATGATAAAGGACATAGTCTAGCCCTGGAGTTAGAAGGTGGGGGGAGGGGGGGGGGGAGTGGTCGAAAGATGGGGGCCACAGTCTATCCGGCCAGAGTGAGACAAGATGGTAATGTCTTTTACCAATGGGTTCTGCAGTTATGAAACATTGGACATTAACCCAATCAACAGCCCTTTATTTTTGACGATTCAACAGAACCTTTATCTTAAACTAAGAGAGTAGGGGGGGGGGGGGGGGGGGGGGGCAACAATTAGACCGCCAGTCGAACAGGAAACACTCCTCTCTCACCTGCAAAACGAGGATGAACAGGTCATACGCCACAATGTCAGCGTTTTGATTCCTGCCGTGAATTTGAGCCAGCATTTAATGTTACACTGATAATTGATCAAAAGAACGACTCCCCATCAATCATTTCCCTTCTTTTGGGGCGATTTTCACCGATGAAATCATAATCTTCAAATACATGACCTTCTCCTTAGTTGACGTCACATTTGACGCCTTTGCACACTCACCCGTGAACTTACCTTTGCGCCAGCTGGAGGCGCCCAAAGAGTCCTATTCCTTTGATTTTAAACTGTCCGCTTTGAACCACCTGAGCTGAACCTTGATGGCCACATGAAAGAACATGAGGAGAATCAACTTTCAGTCACAGTGAGTTTTTCGAAAACAGTGTAATGACGCCAGTGTATAAATACTCCATTTGTTTGTTTGCTTTGCTTTGTTTTGCTTTGTTTTTGTTTTGTTTTAGGCTTCTGTTTTTCTTCTTTTGTGGAGGGTAGTTGTGATTTTTGTTTGCCTTGCCTTTCATAAGTTTTCAAGTTCGAAACGCGTTGTTTCTGCGTCGCAGATTGTTTGTTCCATTCTTTTTATTGCCTCGCTGCATCTCCCGTGTGCAGTCGCTCTCCTTTTCCACCTGTTTAAGAGTTAAACAGACAGACAATCAGACAACACAAAACAAAACAGACAAAAAAAAAAGAAGAAAGAAAAAAGAGGAAAAAGAAAGAAAGAAAGAAAAGAAAAGACAAGCTGTGTTGTGTGGTGGTCATTTGAAAAAGCTGACTTGCTATTAATAGTAAAGATGTAAACGATCTGTCAAGTAGAAATCACTTTGAAAGTGTGTGTGTGTGTGTGTGTGTGTGTGTGTGTGTGTGTGTGTGTGTGTGTGTGTGTGTGCGTGCATGCGTGCATGCGTGTGTGTGTGCGTGTGTGTGCTCGCTCTTATCTCTGTTTTTTTTTTTTTGTTCTACAACATTACAACAGTCCTAATACTAGTGATTTCTTTTTTGTTGCTCGCTTGAATTTGTCAGCTTGTCATAGGAAGAGTGCAGCAACAGCAGGAGAAATTAAATAATGAAGACGAAGGAGGTGGAGAGGAGAATAAAGGTGGGGGTGGGGGACGGGGAAGGGGGTGGGGCAAAAGAAGGACACAAAGGATGAGGAGGAGAACAATAAGAGAAGGAGAGAAAGGGGAAGAACAGGACGAAGTATCGTGAAGTGAAAAAGAAATAAAGAAGAGAAGAAGGAAGGAAGTCATCCGACAGAAAGAAAAGAGAAAAAAAAAATATAAAAAAATGAAATAAAAACAAATAGAAATAAAGAAAGAAAGAGAGAAAGAAAAAGAAAGAAAGAAAGAAAGACATTCACAGAGAACAATTCCAGCAACATCGACAACACCAGCTAAAGTGAAGGCAGGCGGGAGACGCAAAGCAGATGGTTGTTACCTGAAGCGATTCTATGTAAGAAATAGGAGGGAGGAGACGAAATTAAGAAGATGAGGAAGAATAAGCGGTAGAAAGAATTAGGGAAAAGATAGGAGAAAAAATGACAGAGGACAAAAAGAAAAAATAGAGAAGACCCTGCACAAGAACAGCGACCTTGAGGACAACTACAACAAAGAAAAAAACAAAATCACCAAAAAATAGAGATAGAGAGAGAAAAGGAGATAAGAAAAAAGAAAGAAAGAAAAAAAAAAAGAAGGAAGTGAGGTGGGAATAAGAAAAACAAAAGACATAACGTAGGAGAAAGAACAATCAGAAAAAGAAGGAAAAGACAAGAACAAAACAAACACGGACAAATACGAGAGAGAGAAAAAGAACGAAAAACAAAAACAAAACAACGAGGAAAAAAAATCAGGAAGAGGGAGGAAAAGGAGAAAGAAGAACAAAGAGAAGAAGAAAGACGTACACTGAGTAAAATGTATAATAAATACAGAGAAAAGATCGAAAAGACCTAGAACAACAAGACCACAGACATAAACCAGAAATATACGTGGAAGAAGAAGAAAAAGAAGGAACAGCAGAAGGAAGGAACTAGAAGGAATAAAAAAAAAAAAATGAAGGAAGCTGTCAAGGCAGGAGAAGAAGGCATTGTTAGATCACAAGAAGACCAGGAAGAAGATAACCACACGGACAGAAGAGAAGAAGAAGAAAGAAGAAGAAGAAGAAGAAGAAGAGAAGAAGAAAACGAGAAATCTTAAAAAGAAAAAAATAAGGGACAAGTTTTAAAATTCAGGAAAAAAAAAAAGAAAGAAAGCTTGAAAGAAAGAAAGAGAGATGATAGAAAGAAAGAAAGAAAGAAAGAAAGAGAGAAAGATAGAAGAAAGAAAGAAAGAAAGAAAGAAAGAAAAAGAAAGAAAGAGAAATCAAATGTAAGAAGAGGTGGAAG
>JADBJO010005162.1:93103-100603 GCA_016801955.1 Conus betulinus
CACCCGCTCGAACACATGTATGAACGCACGAACGTGCACACAGACACACATGCACACACACACACACACGCGCACACACACACACACACACACACACACACACACACACACACACACACACACACACACACACGCACGCACGCACGCACGCACGCACGCACGTACGCACACGCGCACATACACACACACTCTGTCTCTCTCTCTCAAACACACAGACACACACGCGCGCGCGCGCAATCACACGCACGCACGCACGCACTCTCTCTCTCTCTCTCTCTCTCTCTCTCTCTCTCTCTCTCTCTCTCTCTCTCTCTCTCTCTCTCTCATTATCAGGTGACTGTTTTTCTTTTCCTTTTCCATATTGCTCCAGTGTTTCGAGCTATTTGACTGCTTTTAGGAAAACGGTTTTGGGGCCATTCCAATGTCTATGAGATTCTTTCTGGTTGTGGGCGAATTCAGATGTATGCTTTCCATTGTTTCTATGTCTATGATCTTCCTGATTGAGAGTGCTTTCAGGTGTATATTTTTTAGTTTTGTTGTTGCTGTTGTTGGCCCCCCCCTCCGCCCCCCCCCCCCCCCCCCCAACCCCCCCCCCCCCCCCCCCCCCCCCCCCCCCCCCCTATGCCGATGGGATTATTTGATATTGGATGCTCTCAGGTGTCTGGGCTTTTCGCTCCTCTAATGTCCAAAGTGTTAGATGTGAGTGCTTTCTAGTGTCTGTATTTCTGCTGCTCCCATGTGCCAGGGGAGTGTTAGTTGTGAGTGCTTTCTAATGTCTGCATTTCTGCCGCCCCAATGTCCATTGGAGTGTTAGTTGTGAGTGCTTTCTAATGTCTGCTTTTCTGTTGTTTCAGTGTCCACGAGAGTGTTAGTTGTGAGTGCTTTCTAGTGTCTGTGTTTCTGCTGCTCCAATGTCCAAGGGAGTGTTAGTTGTGAGTGCTTTCTAATGTCTGTATTTCTGTTGCTCTCTTGTCCAAGGGAGTGTTAGTTAGTTGTGAGTGCTTTCTAATGTCTGTATTTCTGCTGCTCCCATGTCCGAAGGAGTGTGACTGTTGCTGCAATGTCGTGTCATTATTGGTTGGAGGTGCTTTCATGTGTCTAGTAGTGTGTGTGTGTGTGTGTGTGTGTGTGTGTGTGTGTGTGTGTGTGTGTGTGTGTGTGTGTGTGTGTGTGTGTGTTGCTCCGCTGTCTATGAGATTATCAGTGATGAGGTCTTTCACATTTCTGACTTTTTGTTTTTCTAGAGTTTATGGGATAATCCGCTACGAGTGCTTTAAAATGTGTGTGTGTGTGTGTGTGTGTGTGTGTGTGTGTGTGTGTGTGTGTGTGTGTGTGTGTGTGTGTGTGTGTCCTTCTATATCTATAGGATTATTTGGATCCAGGTGCTTTCATCATTTTTTAAATGTTTCTAATGTATGCGGGATTATCGGTTGCTGGTGCTTTCATGTGTGTGGGTCAGTTTGTTACATTTTCTCGGGGGTCTAGGATTTTGCTGCTCCCATGTCTAAAAAATTCGTGGCAAGTGCTTTCATGTATCCCTTTCTTTTCTTTCTTTTTTTCTCGTCTGTCTGTCTGTTCTGTTCTGTTCTCTCTCTCTCTCTCTCTCTCTCTCTCTCTCTCTCTGTGTTTGTCTGTCTGCCTGCCTGCCTGTCTGTCCATCTGCCTGCCTGCCTGCCTGCCTGCCTGCCTGGTCTGTCTGTCTGTCTGTTCGTCTGCCTGGTCTCTCTGTCTGTCTGTCTGTCTGTCTGTCTGTCTGTCTGCCTGCCTGCCTGCCTGCCTGCCTACTTGTCTCTCTGTCTACTTGTATGCCTGCCTGTCTATCTGCCTCTCTCTGTCTCTCTCTGTCTGTCTGTCTCTGTCTCTCTCTCTCTCTCTCTCTCTCTCTCTCTCTCTCTCTCTCTCTCTCTCAAATACCTGAAACACAAAACAATATAGAGAGACTACAACAAAACACAGAGTGAAAAAGGGCAAATCACCTGGTATAGATGATGAAATACCACCCGAATTTTTAAAGACAATAGAGCAAAATATAACTCCATTCCTGACAAAATTATTTAATAAGTTATACCAAGATAGTTATTTCCTCAGGGAATGGACAAAATCTGTTATAGTACCTTTGTTCAAGAAAGGTAACAAACAAAACCCAGGAAATTACAGAGGAAATCTCCCTACTATGCATTATAAGTAAAATATTTACAGCCATAATAAACAGAAGATTATACAACTGGGCAGAGGAAGAAAATAAAATAAGTAGAGAACAAGCAGGATTCAGAAAAAAAATTACTCAACCATAGACCACATTTTCACACTTGTATCAATGATTAGTAACTGCCTGCATGGTAGAAGAAGAAGTAAACTATATGTTGCATTTATCGATTATCAAAAAGCGTTTGATACAGTAAACAGAGATGAATTATGGAAAATATTAAAGAAACACAAAATTTCGACTAAAATGCTTAATATGTTGAAAGGTATATATAGAACAGTACAAGCATGTGTGTGAGACATGGGACAGAATTAACAGAATTTTTTGACTGCCCACTCGGAGTGAAACAGGGATGCCTATTATCTCCCTTGATTTTCTCCTTACTAATAGCAGAAGTAGCTGAGAAGGTAACAAGGAGAGGAAGACATGGATATCAATTTTTACCAGGAACCGAGGAATTATTCTTATTGCTATTTGCGGATGATATAGCACTAATATCACAGACACCAGCTGGACTACAAAACCAAATAAAAAACCTGCAAGAAACTTCTGATCACATAGGGTTAACAGTGAATCTGCAAAAAAACAAAAATCATGGTATTTAGAAAAGGAGGATACCTAGGCAAACTGGAAAAATGGTATTATAAAGGAAAAGAAATTGAAGTTGTTAACAGCTATAAATACCTAGGTTATACATTACGACTAAACTTTCTGTCGATATCTCACTCTCAGAATATGCAGGCAGAGCGAAAGGAAAGATGATAGAGATAATGAAAACTATGTATAGCTTAGGGCATATAGACATGAAAATCTATTTCAAACTTTTCGATTCACAGGTTAAACCATTACTTCTATATGCAGCAGAAGTATGGGGACTAATTAACTATTCAACAGCAGAAAATGTACATTTACTCGCAAGCAAAAAATACCTAGGGGTAGGAATGAAAACACCCAAACTATTTAGTATATGAAGAGTTAGGTAGATACCCGATATACATAGATAGTACAATAAAGACATTAGATATTGGCTAAGACTGGTAAAATGACACCGGATAGGATACCGAGGCAAGCATATGAGAGGGAAAAAACAGAAGTAAACAAACCACAAAACTGGGCTCTAGGAATAAAAAGATGCTTAGACAGTTATGGATTTTCAGAAGTATGGAACAATGAGGGGGCACGTAATGAACACATGTTCATTAATGAGTTAAAGCAAAGAATGATAGATTGTTTTAAACAAACATGGCATGACAAAATTACAAACAGCGAAACGATTTAAGACATATTATTCGTTTAAAACCATACACCAAACAGAAGAATACTTACACATAATCACTATAGCAAAGTTCAGAAGAGCATTGACAAGAATGAGGCTAGGAATAAATGAATTGCATACTAACAAGAAGTATATAGACAATTTAGTTATCACAACATGCCCCTTCTGTCCAGTTGAAGAAACAGAAATACATTTCCTAACAATCTGTCCAAACTACAGACAATTAAGAGAGAAATACATATCTAAACATTTTAGAAACTTGAATACAATTAGACTAGAAAATTTATTACAAAATGATAACATAGATATCACACGCGATATCGCAATGTATATTTTTTATGCACTCAAAACCAGAGAAAATCTATTCTAAGAAAATAACATACCAGAGGACTGGCAATGCACCTAAACATATCATATGATTTGAGAAACGAAATGTTATCATGGATACAGATGAGAATGGAAGATGGAACTGGAAGAAGAATGAAGAATTAGTGTAAAAGTTTGAGGGAAAATGATAAAAACTATCGATGAAAGAGAGACTGGAACAATAGAGAAAGATTGGACAAATGTACATAAGTGAAATATCTATAAAAAAAAAAAAAAAAAAAAAAAAAAGGATGACGTTTATGCATATATACTTTATACAAGTGTATGACGATGGGAAGGTGGGATCATAGTAATAGAAGTTGGCATGCTAGTTACATGTTCAGGGCTTTGGGTGCGAGCTTGTGTGTCCCGCCGCGCGCCGCTCGCGGTCTCCCCCCCCCCCCTCCTCCCCTCTCTTGTGCTCCCCGGTGGGGGGGGGGGGGGGGGGGGGGGGGGGGGGGCGGGGGGGCCGGACGGCAACAAGAGACGTCGGAGCGCGGTTGCCGGCAGGCGCGCCCCGCGCGGCTCGCGGTCTCTCCCCCTTCTTCCTCTCTCTTGCGCTCCCGCTGCGGGGGGGGGGGGGGGGGGGGGGGGGGGCGGACAGCGGGCGGGATACGGTAGGATAGGTCGGAGCACAGTTGCCGGCCCGCGCGCCCCTTGTGGCTCGTGGTCTCTCCCCCTCCTCCCCTCTCTTGCGCTTCCGCTGGGGAGGGGGGGGGGGGGGGGGGGGGGGGGGGGGGGCGGGCGGGGGCGGGCCGGGCCGGCCGGACGGCAACAAGACGTCGGAGCACAGCTGGCATGTCGACATGTAACTAGTGTAGTTTGAGAGGGGAAATGAAAGAATACCCCAGCCCATAGTCAGTTAGGAAAGGAATATCAATAGAGGAAATGTTATATAGGCCTGTTCTTAATTTTACCTGAGTGATTAGTACTATAAAGGTTCGAGGATATATATGTTGGTATACAATAGTGTTGCCTATCAAATATTGTCTTGATTAACTAGTATGTTTTGTGAATATCTATAATAAAGGCTGGCGTCTCCTTACTGAGACTAATTCATGCAAGAAACGAGAACTATGTTTCATTTTATTTCATACTGTTTCTTGTTGAAATTCGAAAATGTGACGCTGCGAACTCTTTGTGTACAGACCTTTGGCCTCACAATAAATGGCGCGGCGTTAAACGCGCGTCAAGCGTCAAGCGTCAAGCGTCTCTCTCTCTCTCTCTCTCTCTCTCTCTCTCTCTCCAAAAAGCCATACGCGCCACTATGAAGTCTTGTTCCAGACTTGTCAAACAGCCAGAGAGAGAGAGAGAGAGAGAGAGAGAGGATAGTGCAAAGCAGGGGGAGGGGGGAGGGAGGGGGAGATCAGTGTGAAAATAGGAAAGAATCGCGTGGGGAAAATGTAGGAAATATACAGCAGGACAAAGTGTGGGGGGGGGGGGGGGGGGGGAGGCCGGGGGGGGGGGGGGGGAGGGGGGCAGGGAGGGAAGGTAGGGTATACAGGAAAGAAGGACACAAACGAAGGAGATTAACCAGTAAGAAAGATCTAGTTGCACAGTGAGGCGACTTGCGGGGCGGAAATCTGAACGAAGTTTAAATGTTAGTGATAGCGCACCATGGATGAAGATAAAGTGATTGCTCGTTCACTTACGTTGTCCTGATGACGAGAGGACAAAAATAGCAAAGGAAAAGTAGAAAAAGAAGGATGGGGAAAAGAGAAAAAAGAGTTGAGAGGAGGGAAAGGAAAAAGAAGAAGAAGAAAAAAGACCTAAAAGTACGAAGAAGGTTAGAAAAAAAAAAAGTAAGAGAAAGTAGGGTAGCAGAAATAGGCCAAAAATTGACTAAGAAAACGCTTAGATATAGGATAGAGAAAAGAAAGGAAGAAACTCGGACAATAGATGGAAAAGCACGGTAGGAAGAAGTGGGGGGGGGGGGGGGGGGGGGGGGGGGGGGGACACACACAGAGAAAAAAATAATAGGAAAAAGGTAAGGTCTGAAATAACTTGAAAAAAAAAATGGGAAAGAAAAAGTGGTGGAAAATTATATGGAAAAACAGTAAAGTGTAGGGACATAGGGGAAGTACGGGGGGAAAAAGGTAAGGAAAAATAAGAGGGAAATACAGAAAAGTTGGGAAAAATAAGAGAAACAGATTATAGTAGAAGAAACGTAGGGAAAATAGGTAAACACCGAGGAAGTGACGGGGGCAAAAAGAGACACACGATCTGAACGCATCTCTGTCGTCTGAAAGGGAGGCTGACAGCACAAAACCCCGAGGCTCACGTGCTAATCGAATACAAAAATGCCAAGGTGAAGAACGCGTGTGCCACTACAGGCGCTGTACGGTAGCAATTTTATTAAGTTCGAGAATTCTGTGTTATCCTGGTGAAAAGAGAGAGAGAGAGAGAGAGAGAGACAGACAGACAGACACACAGACACACACAGACACACACAGACAGTGACAGAGACACAAAAGAGACACAAAGAAATACTTGACGCTTTTTGACACTTTGATATTTGATTGTCATTACCAAAGAGGTCTTTTTTGACAGGGGGGGGGGGGGGGGGGGGGGGGGGGGGGGGGGATGTCACAGAACAGTACATTTACATCTTCCTTTCCTTTCAAACAAATAGTACACATTTATTCCCAGTATGTATTAAAGTCAAAGTTTAACAAAAACACAGTAAAATCGTAACATCTCCGTATGTCCTCGCGCAGAGGAGTAACACAGTAAAGTTAGAAAGAAAACAAACAAACAAACAGAAATTGTAAGACTGACTCGACCATCCACTCAATTAAATGATGATGTTGCGTCCTGCTGCTCTCCTCCACATGCATGAATGGCATTATTCATTCACACATCTCTTATTATGCATCATCCTCATTTTGACATTCCTTCATCGGTCTAATTTTCAGCTCTTCTGCGATGAATTTCGTAACTACTTTAATTACAAGTTCGTCATCTGATGATAAACACGATAGCAGCATCTTGTCTTTTAGCTGTGTTTAACTGGAAAATTGAACAATTTGTCCGCAGTTCATTTTATGCAGTACAGTGGAACAGAAAGAGTTCTTCGTCGTCAACAATGTGTCTTTATACAGAACAAGGTGATTCTGTGGATGTTCCACATTCAAACCATGTTTAGTTCGCATTAAACTTAAAGTTCTCAACCTGAATCTTGCGTAATTCATTCTGTGCCATTTATCTGTCATAACATTCAGTAACTTTTCAGAATGAAACACATTTTTAAATGAGAGAAAAACCAGCGATACTTGTCTTTACTTTCCATATCTGAATGCCAATTCTGTTAAAAAAAAAAAAAACAAAAAAAATAAGCCTGTCTTTAAACTCTGCAATGAACTGTTGCTCGTTTCCTACTTCCTGGGTCATCCACACGATTCCAAAAGCCTGTTCTGAAAGGACTTTCTTTATTTTATGAGCCCGGTTTTCTTTGCCTTTTTCTGTTTGTAAAAGTATCATATCAGTTAACCGGGATAAGACGAATATAGCGGTGTTTTAGAGAGAGAGAGAGAGGGAGGAGAGAGAGAGGGGGAGAGAGAGAAAGATAGAGACAGAGAGAGAAAGAGAGACAGAGACAGACAGAGAGAGAGAGAGACGCGTTTTTTTTTCTTTTGTTTGTTTGTTTGTTTGT
>JADBJO010005162.1:105603-110603 GCA_016801955.1 Conus betulinus
TCTCTCTCTCTCTCTCTCTCTCTCTCTCTCTCTGTCTCATGCTTGCTCGCTCGTTCTCTCTCACTCTCTCGCTTTCTTACACTAACTGGAGGAGAATAGGAGCATAGCGTAGAATCGTTACGTAATCCCACCCAAAAATGTTATAGGCAGGCTTTATAATTCTGATTTCCTAGTTTTCCGAAACAGTTTTGAGTACTTGCTGGGAGTTATCGTGTTTACGATTCATATGGTTGAGGTACTGGTTTACATCCTCTGTCTGTCCACCTGTCCTCTCTCTCACTGTTCTTCCCTTCCTCCCCACCCTCTTCCTCTCTGTCTCTCTTTCTCTCTGTTGAGTTTGAATTTGTGTTCTTTTTATACTTGACCTTTACCGGATGACGTTTTTGACTACACAGACCCGATCGTGCGGGTCCACCAAGACCCTCACATTTTGTGGAGGCTTTTCCTATTGCTTATCCCTATTCAGATCACGTGGGTCTTGTAAGACCCACACCTGATAAAGGGCAGTTCAGCAGCTTATTCCTCACCCGTTGGCGTGGGTCATGCGCGACCCATTAAAATGTATAGGTCCTGGGGGAACCGCGACTAATTACGCTGATAATTGATTGTGCCCATACATGAAATTTCTATGACCAACGGCTGTTAAGGTCGTTGACAAACTCCTAAGATGTCGTGAGCATCGCTCTATCCGTTCATAAGATATCATGTTTTTATTGAGTCGCTGGGTCATGGAAGACCCAGGGAGCACGGAAAAGGTTAATTACTTTACTGACTGCACTGGTGATGTTTGCATTTAGGTTGTCAGGTACACTGCACGTGGGCGAGGTCCAGAAGAACTAGACAGAATGTTCAGTCTTGTCATTGTCTTTCTTTGTATGTGTGTGTGCGCGCGCGCGCGCGCGCGCGCGAGAGAGAGAGAGAGAGAGAGAGAGAGAGAGAGAGCATGTTTATGTGAGTGCGTCTCTAAAATAAAGCGACTTCAGCTGAGTCGATCTTCATCTTTTTTTTTTTTCTTTTCTTTTTTGTTCTAAGGTAAGGAGTGAAGGACGGGGAGGGGGGGGTTGTGTTCATACTGGGGAAAAAGGAGAGGGAGAGGAAGGAGGCTGTCTCATTTTCGCCGATACCCCCCCCCCCCCCCCAAAACACCCTCTCCACACCCCCACACTTCCATTCCCCCACACTTCCTGTTTCAGTACAGTAGCGTTACTCTCATGTCGCTCATGCCTGTTCCTTATACACAGCCACATCAAGGTTCGTCTTGTTGCAGCTGAAGCAGTACACAGGGAGCAGCTCTAAAAATGTATTTCAAGTTATGATGGGGCAACCCATCGGAGGCGACACTGCCTTACCGCCGAGCCTCTTCGGTGGCGAGCTTTTCTTGTCCAGTATACCCAGGACACCTCCTGATAAGCCCCCTTGTTGACGACAATAATAGATCATTCAGCTGTGTGGGGTATCTACAAGTATCTACAAGTGTGTGCGTGCTGGGACTTGTAAGTGGGAAAACAGTCAAAATAGAACAAAAACCCCGTTCGCGAACTAGGGGACAGCGTAAAATAATAAAAGAGATTCTAGTCTGCTGATCCTCTTTTCCACAACTAGGAACTATCTTTGAGGATGTTCTGAAGATTTGCAATAAAAGAGGTTAAAAAAAAAAAAAAAAAAAGAAAAAGAAAAGAAGAAGAAGAAATCGTCGACGTTTTCGGTCTTGACCGTCTTTGGGACTGATTTTTCGACGATTTCTGTTCTGTTTTTTACCGTGCCAGAGTGTGGACGCATTTTTTTTTTTTTTATTCCAGGGCAGTTTGATCGCGCAGGATGCGAGTCTCTTTTCGTTCTTCCAAAACTGGCTTGCTGTGAGCTGCTGCCGTTTACTGTGCAGGCATGGTAGGAGTCGTGATCATTGGGTCAATTCAGGTGTCTCTAGTGCTTGAGAATAAAGGAGAAGCATAAATGATACATGGCGAATGAAT
This sequence comes from Conus betulinus, assembly GCA_016801955.1. Classification (NCBI taxonomy): domain Eukaryota; kingdom Metazoa; phylum Mollusca; class Gastropoda; order Neogastropoda; family Conidae; genus Conus; species Conus betulinus. The sequence goes on from JADBJO010005162.1 coordinate 107,577, forward strand.
TTTATTCTGCCATTAAATGCTAAAAACGTAACACATACGAAAGATGATTCCACGTAGAATTCAAAAAGAAAAAAGAAAAAGGTACACCTGATAAATCCGTACGAAAAAAAAAAGATTTCACATAAAGAATGCCAGATTTTTTTTTATCATTAAATCATGTACTTTTTTTTTAAAAACTTAGACGTTGCCTAGAGGAAAATACAGACTGATTTTAATCCCAGACCCATGAAGCAAGAAAAACAGGCCAAGATTATCAGCGTTTATATTTTTTGACGATTAATTGTTCGACATGTTGTCAATGTAATCATTTTCACCACTTGTATTTATGTCGAAAATAGCGGTCAAATCACTCTCGAAGAAACTGTGAGATAAAAAAGACAGACTGGAAACAGAATGAAATGAAGGCATTCTGAAATAAGAAAGAAAGGCTTAAAAGAAGATACTCACTAAGAATTTTTTTAGGAAAAAAAAAAGAGCTTGAAACAAGATATAAAGTTTGAAATGATCAAAAAGAGAGACTTGAAACCGGATGACATTCAAGACAGTCAGAAAGTATAGAATAACACAAACATCTGTGTCTGCTTAAGCTTAATACCGCTTCAGTTCTTCCGGTCTCTGCATATGCTAGGAAGGAGACCGCAAATTCCTCGCAAATCAAGCATCGCAAGCTTTCCTGAAAACCGGGGCCTGTATCTCATCACTGTGACTCTGTGTCTAAGACCATTGCACAGGGTACATTGGAAGGTGGACGTCCTGGAGGCAGGGCGAAGACGTTCATCATCAAGGACTGAACCTGTTTCCAATGACCTCTCCATCTTGCTGCGTAAGGCTGAGGACAGCGGGAGGGCTCTGCAAATCCCAGGCTTTCCCAGCCTCCGTCACAGCGCTCCAAGACAGTTAATTTCTGAGTGAGGCGACTGAAGGCGGAAATATGGAAGACATTTTGAAAAGAATTGCTAGCGATTCCACAAGACAATATTATGGACAAACAGATTTCAGGACAAACACTGCAAGACAATATGGACAAACAGATTCAAGACAGAACACTGCAAGACAATATAGACAAACAGTTGCAAGACAAAACACCAGACAGTATGGACAAACAGATTACAAGACAAAACACCGCAAGATAATATGGACAAACAGATTACAAGACAACTCTGCAAGACAATATGGACAAACAGATTACAAGACAAAACACGCCAGCAATATAGACAGATTACAAGACAAACACACAGGACAACGTGGACAAACATATTTCAAGACAAAAACACTGTTACAAGACAAACCCTTATGTGATCTGCCTTGTAATCTATTAGTCCGTCTTGTATTACGGAATCACTAACAACAATTCTTTTGAAAATCTGAGACAGTTGTTAAGAGGGTTTATGGGGGATCCCCGATCGCTCAAGTGTAGGTCTTGACAGCCTTGGAAGCTTCAGTCTTGAGACAGTTTGAAATGTTCAGCTCCTTCTGCCAGTCTGTCTGCGTTCTGACTTTGTTATTCCTCGTACGATTCCACAGTTTTCGTCTGATCTTCCACAAATATGGCACAGTGATTAATACGCATAGTGGGCACACCAAGAGCCTGCCACCTTTGTGCTGGAGAGTGGCATTAGTTGCGTTTCTAACGCGACACAGACATGCGATTATGCAGCGAAGCTAAGCGCTGTTGGGATTCGATGCACGTCTAAAGGAAAGAGGAGTGGAGAGGTGTGAGGAGGACGAGGAAAGGGGGGGGGGGGGACTGTCAAGGAGGGGTGGGTGGGTGTGAAGATGACGGAAGTAAGAGGAAGGGGTGTGGGGGGAGAGGCAGACACGCTGTGGATGGAGAAAGGTGGGATAGGGGAAAGAATGGGGGGGGGGGGGGGGGCGGAAAGGGAAAGGGGGACAGTGAAAGGGAAGGAGGAAGGAAAGGATTGATGAATGAAGGGGGGTGGGGGGGAGGATAGGAGACGAAGGTGGGGGGAGGGAAGGGTTAGATGTGTCGAAGAATGGCGCGCGCTTGGTGGTGGTACTTTTTTGTTTTGGTTTTGGCCACAAGACAGTTTGTTAGTGGAACAAGATTAGTTTGCAGCCATGGGAAGAAATAACTGGCAGAGAGAATTAGTGTCAACGGACAAATAGGATAAAGACAGCGATAAATCTGAAAATTCCAGGCAAACCTATGACTTCATGGTTAACTATCAGTACGTAAACAGTAACTTCACCTTGGCCATGTCCAGTGGGACAATAGGTAGTAACGTTAACGAACGAATCATAGATCCACCTGTCTGATCCAGATTCACACAACAGATTCGCACCCAAAGGCACTGGGTCCGCCTTACTTCACCCTCCAAAAGTCGAAAAATGGAAACATTGAGAAAATGCCTTTAAATCAAAGGCTTAGTATTTTGTAAAGGTAAACATCTCCGGCGCAAACGAGTAGCCATACTTTCGAAACGAAGTCACTAAGGCAGTCCAAAGATGAAGAATGAGGAGGATCAGTATCATCGTGGACGTTCGCGCACTGGAGATGTGATATGCAGTCTGAAGGCATTCATCACTTCCTGTCGATCTGATCGGCTCTGTGTCTGTCGTCTGCTCACAAGTTGTCTGTCGTCTGCTCACAGGTTGTCTGTCTGTTCGCCTCGGTTCACATCTGATCGTGTCAAGCTCTCAGGTTTGAAATGCACGCACGGTGATTTGCTTGCACAGATAGTAGGCCGGCCTAGCTAAACAGACCAAAAAAAAAAAAAAAAAAAAAGTGGAAAACCCCCTAGAACCTGGCATACTAGTCTAACTGAATAATTGGACCATTTTCGCGCCCGGAAGTGGTTCGTTATCTGCGCGAGCATGTACAGGTCAGAGTCCACGGTTACAAATTAAGCCCCAAACGCGCTATATAGTCTCAATAACATTCAAATCTGCACCTGGCTTTCGTCAGAAGATCAGCCATAGCAAAACAGATTCAGTGCACAGTCCAGCCCTTGACCCATGTTGTGCCTGACTCGGAGGCAGATCCCATGCCCGCTCCTTTCTACATTA
>JADBJO010005162.1:115603-135603 GCA_016801955.1 Conus betulinus
GGCGTATTATGTGACTTTTTTGCTTGTTTACAGAAATAGTATATATCACAGACTTGGGGAGAAATATAGCTAATACGAAGAATCGAAGTTGCGCGGATATAGTGTTTTGCTACCTAAAACACCTGCGTCCAAGGAAGAATCTGAACATATGCTGGTAGATTTATTTTGGTCTGAAATATGTGTGCAACACGATAATTTTTAACTTATTCAAATATTTGAGGAGATGCGTGATTGTTCGTTATTCATTTTCGTTGCCCTTAGTGTTGTTCATCTTGCCTAAAGACCTAAGAGGTTGAAACGGGTCGTGTTTTGTGTTATGATTCGTTTGTCCATGTTATCCGTTGGAGTTAGTTCAAGTGTCTTTAAAATTTTCTGCTAACTTTGATTCAATTTCCGCTTGCAGTCACCTCACTGTGAAGCTGAATCCTAACATATCGAGGTGTGAGTCTGTGTCCTGCTCTATGAACGGACGGGAAAATTAGTTTGGAGTTGATTGATCAAGGAAGTTCTTAATTCTGTACATCTGAAATAATCTTTCGATTAGCTTCTCGGACAAAACAGGAAAAGTCCTGTCGAAGAGAGATTGTTAATTTGTGTGATTTAATTACACGCGATCAGGGTGAATTGATTTTAATGTGTTGACATTTTTTTCTTCTTGCAATTGACGCAGATTTTGATTTTCAGAGAATGAAGAGCCACGTGGTTAAAGCCAAGTCCAAGGAACAAGTGTATCGAGATCACTTCGCATTTCAGTAACACTGCATTTGCATTTATGCCTTTATTATGGAAAGTGGTGTCATCAGTGAACAGTTCACAAGGGGATTCTTGAGGAGGACGATCACCGATATCAACTGAAACTAAAATTGGACCTAGGACTGGTCCTTGTGGAACTCCAACCTTAAGTGGCATGAAAACAGTATGTCGGTGTCTTGGAAAAGTACCTTTTTGCCTTTTCAGGAAAATGAATGTACGAGTTTAAATGAGTCTGAGATTAAACCGCGCCAATAGAATTCCCAATAGAATTCTTTCAACAGTAGATTGTGGTCAATGGTATCAAAAGCTCTAAGAAATCGAGAGTGAAGCCGGTTATATGAATAAATCATTATCACTATTCAAATGCCATCGTCCTGCTAGGTTGGTGACCACAGTGTGGAAGGAATGCTTCTTCTCGAAGTCTGTTTGATCATAGTGAAACAAATTGTACATAATACAAATACGACTAGAGACTTGAAAAGGTGGGTTTTGTTTGTGGGGGGTTTAGATGAGGTAGATAGAGCTGATCTGAAGGATCATTAGAGTCACCAGATTTAGAGAGAGAGAGAGAGAGAGAGAGAGGAGGGGGGCCCGCAGATGCTGGACGTGCTGAAAAAGCTAAAAAGAATGGATGCTGAGCTACCGAAGGAGCGAATAACATTTGTTCATACTAGAATACACAGATCATGATAATGAGGGCAATTTCTAAAGCGCCCATCCTAACGATGTAGGCTACAGGGCGCTTTACAAGTTTTAAGAAATCAATATCTGAAATAGACGCAACACACACACACACACACACACACACACACACACACACACACACACACACACACACACACTCTCTCTCTCTCTCTCTCTCTCTCTCTCTCTCTCTCTCTCTCTCTCTCTCTCTCTGACCCCATCTTTCAGATTATATGAACAAAGCTCTCAGCCTGGGTCGTCTCAAACAAACCGTCTGCGAAGAGAAGCTCCCAACCAACACTAGACCTCACTTCACCTGTAGCTGCTGGCCTGTCCACACACACAGGGGTCAGTCAACTGGTCATTTCTGTCTCTCTGTGTGCAGGCCGCGACATGAGCAGCGCGGGGCCGGCCGTCAGGGCCAGGTGCGCGGACAACTCGCTGCCCTGCCGAAACTCCACGTCGTGCTATCGGCGGCTGTGGGCCTGTGACGGCATCAGGGACTGCCCCCTGGCGGACGATGAACTGGGATGCTGTGAGTTTGGGACTGGGAGTCTGTGTTGGACTGATATTGGGGTGATTTAATGGATGGAACGGGTGGGGTGTTCGTATGATATGCTGTTTTTATTTTATTTTGTTGTTTTATTTTTGTAACTGGTATTTTGTGTTGGTTTATATGTGCGGAAATTGATGGGTGGAAGTGGGTGTTCGTGTGGTATGCTTGTTGTGTTGTGTTTGTTGACATGGTTAGAGATTGATAGGTGGAGTGAGTGGTCGAGTGATATGTTGTATGCTTTTTTTTATTTGTTTGTTTTTAACTATTGTTTTGTGTTGGTTGACAAGTGTGGTGATCGATGGCCTAAGTGGGTGGGTGTTCAATTGATATGCTGTTTGTCTTGTTTGCACTATTAGAACCTTGTTTTACTGTTCTATGTTGGTTGATATGTGCAGACTGATCAGTGTCTGAGTGGCATGCTGTACGTGTTTGATTGTTATTTTGTGTTAGTTGTTAGGTGCAGCGATTGATGGGTGAAGTGGGTGTTTGATTGGCATGCTGTATGTTTTTTATAAAGAAAAATTTCAACTGTTATTTTGTATTGGTTGATATGTGCAGCGATTAATGGGTGTTGGAGTGGTATGCTGTATGTTTCTTTTTTCTAATTCTGTTATCTTGTGTTAGTTGATATGTGCAGAGATTGATGGGTGAAGTAGGTGTTCGAGTTGTATGCTGTGCGTCTGTTTTTTTTTTTTCTTCAGATTTTTGTGTGTGTGTGTTGGTTGATATGTGCAGAGAATGATGTGTGGATTGGGTGTTCGAGTCGTTTGCTGTGTGTGTGTGTGTGTGTGTGTGTGTGTGTGTGTGCGTGCGTGTGCGTGTGTGCGCGCGTGCGTGTATGTGTGTGTGTGTGTGTGTGTGTGTGTGTGTGTGTGTGTGTGTGTGTGTGAAACTGTTATTTTGTGTTGGGTAACATGTGCACTGATTAATGGTTGGAGTGTTCGATTGGTGTGTTGTGTTTTTTTTTTTTCTGATACTGTTATTTTGTGTTGGTTGATGTTTGAGTGGTATGCTTCAAGTTTTTGACTGTTGTTCTGTGTTACTGATAGGTGCAGTGATTGATGGGTGGAGTAGATGTTCGATTGGTATGCTGTATGTTTTTTTGCTTTTTTTCTGTGATTTTGTGTTGGTTCATATGTGCAGTAATCAGTTGGTGGAGTGGGTGTTCGAGTCGTTTTTTTTTTTTTTTTTTTAAACTAATTTTGTGTTAGTTGATATGTATCATGACTGCTGGGTAATGTGGGTGTTCGACTGGTAGCTGTATTTTTTAAAGCTCATTTTGTTTTAGTTGATATGTGCACTGATTGATGTCTGGAGTGGGGGTGGGTGTCCGATTGGTATGCTGTATTTTAAACTGTTATTTTGTGTTAGTTGATATGTGCAATAATCAATGGGTGGAGTGGGAGTTCGATTGGTATGCTGCATTTTTGTTACATTTTTGTGCTGGTTGATATGTACAGTGATTTAATGGGTGGTTTTTTTCGATTGGTATGCATGCTGTATGTTTTTTTAAACTGTTAATTTTGTGCTAGCTGATCAAATCAAATGTTAAGTTCTTCAAGTGACTGTCATTTTGCGTTAACCGATATGTGCGCCGATTGGCGGGTGGAGTGTGATCGAGAGGGAAGCTGTATTCGTCCTTGATGATGCTACAGGTGCTAATGGAAATGTCGTCCATGATGTTTTCCCCCGAGGTAGAGTGGCAGACAGATTCATAGTTTCTGTGTTGCTGGAAACTCATTTGGGCTTTTTTTCTGTAGGGCTGCGTTCTCTTAGGAATCGTTGTCTTTCTAGTCTTCCTGGTGTTCATTCGTTGAATCTTTTATTCACTAGATGGTCTTAGAAGGCTGCTAATGACTGCTTTGAACTCTCTTGCAGGGATGGGAATCCGTAACGTCTCTTGCATTTCCTCTATAGGTATAGATTTTATGGTGCCAGTGATGATGATAAGCGTCTGCTTCCGGACCCTGTCCAGAATCTGGTGGTGTGACAGAGCTGCTCTTATCCATCGATGTGTTTTGTACTGTGCCTCGGTAGACATCATTAACGATCTTCTTGAAGATTCCTCACTGCGTTCCAGCCAGTTTTCTTTGTGAGTTCTACTTTCTTTCTGGCCTTGGTTTCTGCAATTTTGACATTGTTTCTATGTCATCCTCATATCAAAGGTGACCCCCCCCATTTTTCTCTATTGGTTGGTTTTCATGCAGCAGTTTAGTATCCCCTTAGGTCAGGTTGCCCACGTTTACTTAAATGAAGAGAGAGAAAAGTGTAGCTGTTGAGTTTTCTTCATTGGTAGTCTTACACTCTTTGTAGTCCAAACTGTCTGTTAAGGGCGAGCTGCATTCTGTATGTCGCAGTTGTAGAATACTCTTCTGTGCACCAGGTCGTTTGCGAACAAGGCTGTATGGACACCTTTGATTAGCTGTGTCACAAGATCGCAGATGATGAGTATAAAGAGAATGGGTGATAGTATTCTTCCATGTGGGACTCCCTGATGCAGTAATACCTTTTGGCTACTGTACTTGTCCACACTCTGGTTTTCTGGTAGTGCGATGATTTTGTCCACAGATGCATAATCTCTGCATGTCGCTACCTAGATGCTTGCCTAGGCGACCCTCTTTCCACACTTGTCGAAAGCCTTTTGTTGGTCAGTAAACGCAGTGAGTGCTACTTTGTGTCTTAGAATGTGTCTTATGCGACCCGTGCAAGAAATGTTGACCGATGTTCCGTGCTCTTGTATCTTCTAAGGTCAGCCTGCTCTGGAAGGATAACACACTGAGAGTCAAGTTCCCACTGTTGACACTAGCTTAAAGTACATTCAAGGTTTGCACGTGCAGCTCGTTAAACTGATCTGACGACAGGTCAGGACGTTGGTTCTTGGTTCTGTTCTTCCTTTTATTCAGAATGGCGGTCATCCTGACGTCTTTCCAGCACTGGGATACCTCTCCAACCCGGCTCAGGCTGCTAATGCCCAGTAGTTTTCTGAGGGCAGAGAACTGCTGGACATTTCTCGTCTGAGATAGAGAGGAGAAGTGCCTTCAGTTTGGTCTTCAGAGGCTGTGCTTTACAGCGCTGTGTGAGTTTTCTTGGCTGGGAGTGCTCTCCGCCTCACCTGAAGCCTTAGTCAGATGGTGCTGTGCTGTCTTCAGGTCGTGCGTCCAGCTGAAGATATCATTTTTTTTTTAACCCCTGGGGGACTGGCTCTTCGACAGCATTGGTGATTCTGGCATTGCATTCCTCGAACACATTGTTGATGCTTCTTCCGTTTCAACAACAGGATCTGTGAGCTCTTTCGTCCTTACACAGAACGAGCACCAGTCCGTGCTCATGTGGTTCCATGTGGAAGCAGATGCCAGGCTGCTCTATAGACTGGTTGGCTAGGATGGAAGGAGGACGGGGGGATAAGTGAGGGAGTGGCTAGTTCCGTGTGTGGACGAGATTCAGAATTTTGATAAAGGAGGGAAAGGAGGGAAGGAAAGCATGGGTATGTCTCAGTGTGTGTGTGTGTGTGTGTGTGTGTGTGTGTGTGTGTGTGCGTGTGTGTGTGTGTGTGTGGTGGGGGAGGGGGGGGGGGGGGAGACGGGCATCATGCACATAGTTCATTTAAGACACGAATTTCCATTTCTAGATGTCTTCACTTTGGGTCTGTGGCCTGCCTGCTGACTACACTGCCTGTATGTGTGTACCTGTTCAGACCACAGTGCCTGTATGTGTGTACCTGTTCAGACCACAGTGCCTGTATGTGTGTACCTGTTCAGACCACAGTGCCTGTATGTGTGTACCTGTTCAGACCACCGTGCCTGTATGTGTGTACCTGTTCAGACCACAGTGCCTGTATGTGTGTACCTGTTCAGACCACAGTGCCTGTATGTGTGTACCTGTTCAGACCACAGTGCCTGTATGTGTGTACCTGTTCAGACCTGTTCAGATTGCCTGTATGTGTGTACCTGTTCAGACCACAGTGCCTGTATGTGTGTACCTGCTCTGACCACAGTGCCTGTATGTGTGTACCTGTTCAGACCACAGTGCCTGTATGTGTGTACCTGCTCTGACCACAGTGCCTGTATATGTGTGTACCTGTTCAGACTACAGTGCCTGTATGTGTGTACCTGTTCTGAACACATTGCCTGTATGTGTGTACCTGCTTCTGACCACAGTGCCTGTATGTGTGTACCTGTTTCAGACTACAGTGCCTGTATGTGTGTACCTGTATGTGTGTACCTGTTCAGATCACAGTGCCTGTATGTGTGTACCTGTTCAGAGACCACAGTGCCTGTATGTGTGTACCTGTTCAGACCACAGTGCCTGTATGTGTGTACCTGTTCAGACTACAGTGCCACATGTGCCTGTATGTGTGTGTACCTGTTCAGACCACAGTGCCTGTATATGTGTACCTGTTCAGACCACAGTGCCTGTATATGTGTACCTGTACCACGGTGCCGTGTACCTGTTCATACCACAGTGCTTGTATGTGTGTACCTGTTCAGACCACAGTGCCTGTATGTGTATATCTGTTCAAACCGCAGTGCCTGTATGTGTGTACAGGTATGTGTGTACCTGTTCAGACCACAGTGTCTGTGTGTACCTGTTTCAGACCACTGAGCCTGCGTGTGTACCTGTTCAGAACACATTGCCTGTATGTGTGTATCTGCTCTGACCACAGTGCCTGTATGTGTGTACCTGTTCAGACTACAGTGCCTGTATGTGTGTACCTGTATGTGTGTACCTGTTCAGATCACAGTGTCTGTATGTGTGTACCTGTTCAGACCACAGTACCTGTATATGTGTACCTGTTCAGACCACGGTGCCTGTATGTGTGTACCCTGTTCAGACCGCAGTTGCCTGTATGTGTGTACCTGTACAGACCACAGTGCCTGTATATGTGTACCTGTTTCAGCAGTGCCTGTATGTGTGTACTTACTGTATGTGTGTACCTGTATGTGTGTGTACCTGTACCACTGAGCCTGTGTGTGTACCTATTGATCATTCTGTACTGTTCAGACTGCAGTGCTTGTATGTGTGTACCTGTTCAGACCCATAGTGCCTGTATGTGTGTATGTGTATACCTGTTCAGACCATAGTGCCTGTGTGTGTTCCAATACCCGTGCCTGTATGTGTACTGTACTGTGTGTGTGTACCTGGTAGTGCCTGTGTGTGTACCTGTTAAGACCACAGTGTGCCTGTGTGTACCTGTTCAGACCACTGAGCCTGTATGTGTGTACCTGTTCAGACCATAGTGCCTGTATGTGTACCTGTTCAGACTACTGCAGTGCCTGTATGTGTGGACCTGTTCAGACCATAGTGCCTGTATGTGTACCTGTTCAGACCACAGTGCCTGTATGTGTGGACCTGCACAATATACAATGCCTGTGTGTGTGTGAACAAGTTCAGACCACAGTGCCTGTATATGTGTAACTGTATGTGTACCTGTTCAAACAACAGTGGATGTAGGTGTGTACCTGTTCAGATCACAGTGCTTGTTTGTGTGTACCTGTTCAGATCACAGTGCTTGTATGTGTGTACCTGTTCAGGCCACAGTGCCCGCATGTGTGTACCAGTTCAGACCACTGTACCTGTATGTGTATACTCGTTCACACCACCGTACCTGTATGTATGTATGTACCTGCATGTGTGTACCAGTACGTGCGTACCTGTTCAGACCGCAATACCTGTATGTGTGCACCTGTTCAGACCACAGCGCCAACAAGACCCTGGAGAAGGGCAGCAGTGGCGGAGTGGAGCAGAGCCCCTACAACCTGGAGCTGGGCTTCCTCATCTTCGTCATGGCGGGGGGCCTGCTCTTCCTGCTCTTCCTCTGGTGGCTCTGCAACAGTGAGTACTCTCTCCCCCTCCTCCTCCCCCCCCCCCCCCCCCCCCCCTTTTTTTCAGCTTTTTTTTTTGTTTAAAGTTTTTCTTTTCTCCTCTTGTAAGACTTTTTAATTCTGCCGTCCGCATTTTTTTTCCCCGTCTCGTTTTAAGTTTGTTTTTTGCCCCTGTTCGGAAAAGTCTGGGCTTATTAAAACGAAGAAAAGGAGGGGCGGGGGGGGGGGGGGGGGGGGGGGGGGAGATCAGGACTGACTGGGCCGGATCAGTCATATGAGGATAGAGGGTCCAAGAGGGGTGCAGGAGTTCTCCAGCTCTTGGGTAGATCATGGGGTGGGATTGGGAGGGACGCAAGGGGGTTGGGGGTGGGACAAGGTGCCGAAAGTGCAAACCCGGACATTTCGATTGAAACACTAACTGGAAACTGTCGAGTATTTCGAGCATGAACTTAAAACAAGGTCGAAAGATCAGTCAAACTTGTAACGTAGGAAACAAAGACATTCTTTATTACAAACAGATTGGAGTTTCCCTTGCATTCTTGGTTAACTCAGATCTATTTGAGATTGCTTTCTGACATGTTTTCAAGTGACGTTAGTACCAGATGACGTATGCGGAGGTGATGTAAAAAAAAAAAAAAAAAAATTAAGTGGTTTTTTTTTTTTAAGGGACTCAGAATCATCCCTCAAGTGCTAGAAGCTTCTAGTAATCGTTTTTATAATGTTCCATGCAGTTTGGTTGGTTGATGGCCGGACCACGTCCTGTTCTCAAAATTCCTGGATTGTTCCAAACATATGGCTATACAACGTCATGGTGCCCAAACTGTAATTCACCAAAGTTTATTTTCATTTGAGCATTTCATATTGGCATTACTCGTGTTCTATGTCACGATTCTTGAAACTTTCCAGAATATTCAAAGTTTTTGTTTGTTTGCTTTTTTACTTACCACGTTTTGAAAACTTTTGATTTCATAATCAATAAGTAGTCGGAGTGTGAACTAAGAAGAGGAAGGACACGTCACCGTTTTAGGATCACTCTAACGGTCACATGAAGATTGATTTGTCAATCCCCTGCCAGAAGTAAAGATGCCCAACTTGTTACCAAAATCAACGTTTCGCCTGTCAAGATCTGATCCATCGTTGGTCAGTCATAAAAGGCTTACAGTAGTATTTGAATATGCAGGAGAAGGTTTTTACGTCCACTGAAGTGTCTTAAAATCGCAGGATTTCATCGTAGCATTCTACAAATGCTGAAAGTTCTCCAGGCACCTACTGTCCCCGACAAGCAGCCACATCATAGAATGTCAGGTTCACAGTGGGAGGATTTGGGGCAGCCCTCGCTGTCACCAAGTTCTCGCGCGCAGCGCAGGACCAGCTAAATAAGTCACTGGCAGTATTCATTATTCTGTGCGTTTGTGACCAGCCCACAGTCTCCTGAGGCAAAAGCTCTGACACTACGCTATCACCGTTGGCATCAGCATCTAGACCCGCAACTTTTTGTCAAACAGGAACAACAAGCAGTGGCTGTGGACGGCGCTACATCCGAGGCTGCTGCAGTGGAGTCTGCAGTCCCTCAGGGCTCAGTGTTGGGTCCTGCTTTGTTCCTACACTATATTAACGACCTCCCCGAACAACCGTCCATCTCTGTGCCGACAATACACAATGCCATTCCATCACGAGGCACTCCAGCGAGATCTCAACCACATGGCAGACTGGGAACTGAGATGGAGGGTGTCTTTCCACCTAGAAAAGTGCCAGACACTCCATATCACCAGAAAGAAAGACCCACTGGCAGGAATCCACCACCTTCACGTCCAAAACCTCACAGATGCCAAAGAAACTAAGCACTAAGTGTCACCACCATCTCTTACAGCCTTAGGAGACATTCACATCGCCAGCTTCCCCAACAAAGCCTGGAGAACCTCACTCTGGCAATAAAAAAAATGGGCTCAACCGCCTTCAAAGAAACAGCCTGGAAAGCACTGGTACAACACTCCACTGTAGAGTATGCCACACCTATTTGGGACGCTCAGCCGCCAACAGACATCAGCCAGCTTGAGAAAGTGCAGCGCCACGCAGCCAGCTGAATGGTAAACCGTCATCGTCAGATCTCAGAACTGGATATATGTACACCCAGGAAAGGCGGTCTTCTTTCAAGAAAAAGAGAATCTAGGGGAAATCTACGAAGCTGGCAACCTTTCTTCAAATTCTACAATGGAACCAGCCGCCGTGGCCAAGTGGTTAGCGCTGCGGACTACCGGCTGGGAGGTCGTGGGTTCGATTCCCTTCAGAGCCATTCATCTATGGGATTTTTCTGCCTTTACCAGCTCCTACCCAGAGCTGAGTTTGCTACGGGCTCAATTAGGAGGACTGGGACCACATAGTCGAGTTTCAGCCACGCAGTGGATGCACCTCTGAGAGGTCGCTCAGTTTTCCTGGCCAACACTCCAGTTGTCTGTATCTCTCGGGTCTGGTTGATGCCGGGATATATTATGAAAGTAAGCGTAGACTACACCTCTGTGACGCAGTGTCACGTTTGAATGACAATCAGTAGCATCATCTACATCATCTCCACCCTCATTGATCAATATATAAAAAAAAAATCCACAATGGGGAAGTTACCACCAACACATACCATACAGGCCGGTCCCATCCCACCTCTGCGACAAAAGAGGCAATTATACCAGGAAACCTACATCTTTTCTGCTTCCAAGACAAACTACAGGAAGTTCTCTGTCTTCCGAAAGACAACTGTTCACTGGAACTGTCTTTCACCTGAGGCAATGTCATCGGTCATAGGCAGTGAAAGTCTTTTAAAAACCCGGATATAACCATCCCATTCCTCCGTGCCCGTCACTTCCTTCCCCCCCCCCCCCTTCCCTTTCCCCCAACATCCCTCTCTCCCCGTCTCACCTCCCTCCCTCTCTAGCATTCTTTGTTTTCTCGCCCCTCTCCCACGGAGCTGATAATCCGGGCAGCAGCACGCCAGCCAGCTGTCGGGCCCTCTTTCCCATACCCTCCCACCGGTTACTTTAGTATCAGAACATCAAAATGCTGATGGTATATACTTCGAGGAAGAAAAAGAAATGAAAAGCTGAAGGTCAGATATTTCAGTTGGAATGTTAGGTCTAATCCTGTCCATTATGTTGTTTATGGATGAAGAAGGTAAAAAAGATTATTTCAGTGGGATGGGTGTTCGGTCTAGTCGTACCCTTCACGTTGTTCATCGATAACTTCAAAGGACCACCCATGCAACACCCACTCAAACTTTGTCTCATTATAGCTCGCCCCCTGATATCCGCCTCCCCCCCCCCCCCCCCCCCCCCCCCCTTGAGCCTTGAGGGTTAAATCCTGGATTATGGCGTCGTTAACCATTTTCATACTTTTCGTCCCAAAACCTGTCTTGTTTCTGACTTCAGTTATACTCTAGTCCATTTTCGTCGGTTTAAACCATGGTACATTGACCGTGGAGATAAACGGCCTTCCGAATTGTGTCTGCTAAAACTGTCGCACGAAGTCGCCATTTTCGTGTTTTCAGAACTGCACACAATGGTGCTTTCAATTATAGGACCCCTGATAGAATGTCACCGCAGTAGGTAATCTGCGTGGTAAAATACCCCTTGCACGCACGTGTATACTCTATCTCCACAGCTGTTGTGGTGCCAGACTGGGAGGTATTTTGGTCGCCTTTTTTATGATGAGGATAAAGTACGGGGGGGAGTGTATTCATTCGGGGCCCAGAAATAGTGAGTAGACCAACAAGGGCGACAACTTAGTCCACGAAATCAAGACAGAAATGACGGCGACTGCGAGCGGTTTTAGTTATCACGGTTCGAAAGAACTTTTCACGCTCACGACTTAACATGTGATTTATATTTTAGTGTAAATTAAGATGAACCATGGTGAAGTTGAAGCCAGAAAGAGTGCAAAATTCCGGTGGAAAATTAAACTTCGCAGGTTTCCGACATTGATTCAGGATTTAATGTCTGATTTTAAACTGTTCTATTGATGATCGTGTCTGTGAGACAAAATGATATCATTTGAAATTATTTAGGGTCAAAAGCCACCAACATAGATGAACAGACATACCTGACTGGACCAGCCATTGCAAACCTATGTCACATCCTGCTTTCGAATTGTGAACGAACTCGGGTGACACAAGTGACGTATTCATTGTCACAGAAGAAGACCCAAGCCACAAGTCCCTTTCACCCGTGAGATTTTACGGCAAA
The DNA here is from genome assembly GCA_016801955.1 of Conus betulinus. Taxonomy (NCBI): domain Eukaryota; kingdom Metazoa; phylum Mollusca; class Gastropoda; order Neogastropoda; family Conidae; genus Conus; species Conus betulinus. Next base: position 127,648 of record JADBJO010005162.1, read on the forward strand.
AGGCATCGGCTGGCAGTTTCAGTACAAACAAAGTTCGTACTTGTGGCACTGGGCTCAGCTGTTTGTGTTCAAGCACTGCACAAGATTTCACTAGACTTTGATGAGTCCAGTCCAGGGGTGGTGTGGGGGCACGTTGGCATCCTCATAGGCCATTCTTCCCTTGGCTTCCCCTCTCCTCTCACTCCACTTTCCCACTCGCCGACTCTCTTTCCACCACTACCTCCGCCCCTGACTCCCAATCCTCACTTCCCCCCTCGTGTTTGCTGTTACCAACAGCAGTCTGAAGGATCTTACCTTGATTCTGTGTGTGTGTGTGTGTGTGTGTGTGTGTGTGTGTGTGTGTGTGCGTGTGTGAAATACGCAATGGCCATCTGCTGCTTTTCCTTTCAATTAAAGGTTTATCCTAGAGATCTGGTTCTCTTGTTCCTTTTTTTTTTAAACGAACAGGTTGCCTACATATTGTAAACGTGCATTGTCAGCAAAGTGATCTTATAAAATATTTTGATGTGACATGCATCGCAGTTTAATGTGTTTTGTGCATCAGTTTAGAATTTTAACATGAAAGTGTCTATTTTTGATAATTTCTTTTTCGAAACACTGGAGAATTTACAATGTGTTATTATAGCTTTTTTGTAAAGATCATTCATTGTTGAATCAAGAAAAGCAGTCTAATTTGTTGCTTCCATAATCATTCGCTTGCTTGATTCACGGTAATCATGAACTCATACAATGTTACTTAGCTATATTTGGCAGAAAAAAAATGTCAGTTTGTAGTCTTAGTTCTACATTTAGTAAGACGTTTATTAATATCTCCATCTCTGCTTGACAGAAACTGGATAAAACGGTCTGATTTTGGCAAGTATATTTCTTAATTGAAGAATTTGCATATGATATTCGGATGTGTCCGATATGTGTGTAAAGCAATGGTTGTAACTGATCAAAATATTTAAGAGATAGTTTATTTTTGGGGGAACTGATCAAAATATTTAAGAGATAGTTGATTTTGTAATATGAAAAGCACGCTGAAAGCGTTAATCGCACATTTACAGCCATTACCATTCAGTGACATCTTAACGCAGAGAATGACTTATCATTCTGCCAAGTCTGGTTAAGCTAGCACTTGTTATTGTTGAAAAAATAGCAATGTTAAGTTAACCACACACACACACGCGCGCGCGCGCGCGCGTGCACAGGACACTAGATTATTACATATACTTCTTTTACGAAGGTAAAAAAAGAAAAAAGAAAACTACAGGGTAGACCCAGAAAAAGGCTGAGAACATTTGAAATTATTAAAACAGATTTTTCAGTGTGTTCGGAGGTGGTGGAAGTTGTGATGAGGGTTAAAATTTATTCTGAAAGAACGCTTGGGATTTTCAGGAGCCATTGTGTAAAAAAAAAACAAAATTTATTCTGAAAGAACGCTTGGGATACCCACAGAGCCATTGTGTCTATTTAAAAGGGTTAAAATTTATTCTGAAAGAACGCTTGGGATACCCACAAGAGCCATTGTGTCTATTTAAAAAAACAAACGAACAAAACTGTTTAAGCATTTTTCTCTCGCCAGTCGACATTTGATCTACAACCTTTAAAAAATGATCTCACGTGATCTCAGTTTTTTCCCCCCCTTTGTTTATTTTGTTTTCCTCCAGAAATTTCTTTTTCCTGTAGTAGACGTTTCGTCTCTGCTGGTGAATGGAACGTGACCCCGGTACCTTGTATCAGTTTCAGTGCACCGAAGAGGACATCGAGGTGTGAGCTGCATGGAAGCTCTCGTGGCCGACCTGAAGGACCGCACGTGGAAGTCGGACCTCTACGACCTGGATGAGTTCTCCGATGACCCCCACGTAAACCGCAGTCTGCAGAGAGAGGCAGCGATGGAGGAAGGTCGCCATCAACGTCACCATCATCATCATCAGACCGGCTCCCTGCTCCACAGTCCCCGCCATTCCTCCAGGCTGGCGAACCCTTCCAGATGCTCGGATCTGCTTCAGGACATGGATGAGATGGAGATGCTGGGAAGCCCCCGGCATAGGCCCCCCTGCCGTCCTCACGCGCTGAACATCTCCAGACCGCCCTCCTACAACTCCTGCTTGAACGCCAGCGGGAACACCGCGGCCCTGTCATCATCACCCGGTCCGGAGAAGTAGTCACCTCATCAGTGACGACCTGGTCGACGTCATCAGCGACGACGAGAAGCCGCGGGAAAGGGAGAGCAGCGTAGCAGAGGAGGACGGGTCAGGAGATTTGCTTCCTTCCTACGACGAGGTGACGCGAGAGGGGCGGGACTTGGTGGAGACCATCGTGAAAGACTTCCGAAGTACCCCCCTGCCTATCAGGAAGTAGTTGAGAGCGAGTGACTGGCTTTTGTGCGAGTGGATTGTGGATTTCTTCTCAACAAACGACAAGAGATGGTTGGTGGATTGCGCTCGGAATGGGGGTTGAGCGAAGCCAACGATTTGCTCCAGATACGGATGTGACAAATGAATCCAGCGCAGTGCTTCCCGGAAGTGTACCCTAGCCATCTTGAATGATTCTGATACCAGTCCAGTTGAGAAACGATTCTCGAGGGAAAAGAATCAAATATATATTTTGTGACCCCCCCCCCCCCCCCCGCACAGACCCTTCTTTTATTTCGAGTACATTTTTTTGGTCACTTTACACATGTGTAAATATGAAGAAAGAAGGGCATTGAGTGGAATTTCCGCCAAAGACAGATGCTGGTCAGTTTGAGATTTGTACGGAAGACCGAACAAGATGGGGTTATACGAAGAGGGGGCGCTTTTTGAACAGTGCCGAGAGACATACGCACATGCGTCATTTCGATTCATTTTGTGACACGTAGCACGAGGGAGGCAGAAAGAACGACTACTCCGTTCTCTTCCGAGAGAAAAAGTTTGCTCGTGTTGGGTCTTGAGAAGCCTACGGTGATAGCATTGTACATGAGTTTGTGAGTGAACCTGGATAATACTGGGAGACACTCTTTGTGGTCTGTGATAACATTCATTCCATACCTCCCGTGTTTTGGGAGAGTAAAAAAAAAAAAAAAAAAAAAAAAAAAAAAGAAAAAAAAAGAGAACCAACCACACACAACAAGCAAGCAAACAACACAAAAAAGCAAAACACAAATGTCGTCACTGAGCAAAAAACGAACACTGGAAATTGTCTTCAGATTTTCCGAGGAAACTCATTTGGAATCTGGAGGAAAAGTCCTTTCGAGAACTTATGAACTGTATCTCCCGCCTGTTTGACATGATCCGAGCAGAAACGCTACCGCTAGTGATTATGTTGTTTCCCAGAAGGGCGTTTGTTATGGGTTTCACTCATGGAAGGGGGGTGATCGAAATCGGATGGCCAATTTATTACGTCACGTACCGTATGGTCGATGGGATTTTGTTCAGGCTGAAGAGCTGCGACAGACTTCCCACAACGATGCTGTTGTTGCTGTTATTAGAGTTGGTGATTCATCCCATCACAGCTGGTGGTGGTTTCTCGAAAAGAGTTTGTCACCGCGCAGCAGAAACACAACAAAGCAAACTGTTACTATCATGAGGTGTGCTGACACGCGCAAAAAAAAGAAACCTTTCATGCTCATGAACTCAAGTGTTTTACACACACACACACACACACACACACACACACACACACACACACACACACTGACTCTCTCACTCGCTCACCCACACGCCTTCGCGCTCAAACACATCTACGCAAACATCCAGGCTAAGATGACGATGAAGTGATGCTAAACGTCGCCTTTCCATTAAACGACATAAGCCAAAGACTTTTTCGAGCAACGAGACTGAACGGCCGTAGTACTTACCAGTATTTGACTTTACATATAGGACCTGTATCTCGTCAAAGGCCCCTTTATGTCCACTGAACCGCTTTAGTTACTCACCATCGTATTAAGTTTTGCAGATCACTCGATCTGCGTGATTTCGATCTGGCTCGAAGATGGTTAAACTTTCTCTTAGGAACGGTACGCCTAATATAAGCTACGCCTGCATATGAGCAGCAACGGCTGCATAGCACCAGCGACACGTGTAAACACAAATTCTGCTTTCAGGATGAACGTGTATTCACAACCTCCTTCGCCATACTCCACGAGACAGTCTGGTGTCAGCATCAGGCAAGCTCGATATTTGGAACCGATTCTTTACCCCAGCAACCCAAACAGTAAGATTGCTTGTCGGTAGACGTGGAACAGCCTGTTCTGAAACTGTGACACACCGACTACATTCAGCAGACTTAAAAAAAAAAAAAAATTGTTGTCTAGACGGACGAACAAATGACAAGACAAAACACAACGCGTTTCAACCTGTTTATTCTTCTTCAGGCAAGACAAAACACCATTAAAGACAATGAAAACTGCAAATGAACATCACTTATCTCCTCAAACTGGGCACGAAAAATTTTCTCCTCAAATTAACTTCTCAAATCATGTCCTCAAATTGGGCGCATTTTTTGCACCCAATTTGAGGAGATGAGTGCGTTCGTCGTTTTCGTTGTCTTCAGTATTGTTCGTCTTTCCTGAAGAAGACCAAAGAGGTCGAAACGCGTCGTGTAATGTTTCGAAATTTGTTTGTTGTCGTTCGGTGGTACAGTCATTTTTTCTCTCCAGTTTGTTTCCATTTCCGCATGCAGTAGCCTCGCTTTGAAACGATAGTCAGCAGACTTGCACGCAAGACGTCATTTTGGACCCTGTGTCATCAGAACGAAGTCATCAGCAAACGACGTCATCAGCAAGTCTTCCATGGGCTTATCAGCACGATGTCGGTGAAGGAGTGTTTCGGTTCGGATAAAAGCGGATTTGTCCTGTCACGTGTTTATGGCGAACAAGTCGGTACGGCGTCGGATTTGGAGAGATAGGCAGCAAAGTGCGAGTCGAAAGTAATGAAGCTTTTTGGTCGATTTTTAGCTCTGCTTTTATGTTATATTCGATGGTGCGTATTTGAAAGCGTTCTGAAACACACACACACACACACACACACACACACACACACACACACACACACACATATATATATATATATATTATATATATATGTATGTATGTATGTCCAGATAAGCCAGATCTAGCATGTTGGCAGTTAGATTCAGTATTCTTAGTTTGGATTGGTTTGGTTGACGTAACCTTTCATCTTTACATAATTGCTTATCCCACCCAATTTTTTTTCTTTTTCTTCGTGTCTCTTAGATACGTCTTTTACATGTAATTTACGTGGGCCTATTCTTTGTTCATGACTTACTCGTTTCCGTTATGTTCTGTTGCATGTTTCCTTGGGTACAGGTATTTTTGAGAGGTGCTATTTAAGTGATGGACGTCGGTTCCAATTACGGGCATTCGTGGCCGGTCTGCTATGCCCAGACAGGGCACGTGACAGGACGGATATTGCTGGTGCTTCAAATCAAATCTATGGCAAAATGTCCATCCTCAGTTGAACAATACAACAGGCATGACACTAACTGTTCATCCGGCTGTGCCGACTCCGCAACCCTCCCTCCCCCCCACCCCTACTCCACCCCACCCCCCCGCGCGCGCGCGCGCGCGCGCGCACACACACACACACACACACACACACACAGATAAAGACCTTCCGATTTCAGATGTTCAGCTCACTTAGGAGGAAACTAAAAAAAAAAAAAAAAAAAAAATATCGACTGTCAGCACCTGCTCTCCACACAGGTGTCCCACATACCTTCTGGGCACCACTCCCGAAGGCGAAATATGGCAGTCTGAATGTCAGGTTGAGGGCAGGGTGAGGGAAGATGGGAACGCCACCCACTCACAAAGGCTTATCTTAGAGATGGTTGGATGTGGCGCCCGTTAAAACACCGAGGGAAAGTGAAGTTGAGAAGGAGGAGGAATCTGACTCAAGAGAAGAAGACGATGATGTAAATGATGAGAGCCCAATGATGATCTTGGTGTTTCTAGATGCGCATTAGACTGTGTATGCGATAGTCTCTTCAAGCGTTTTATTTTTAATTGAAGGTAGGAGGGGAAAAAAGGATTTCAGTCATATGCGTGTGTGTGTGTGTGTGTGTGTGTGTGTGTGTGTTGGGAACTTTATGAGCCAAGAAACAAACCACAGTCTTATTGCTCACTTTCAAGACTTAAGAATAAGGTCAGTCTACCATTACTGATGATGATGCTTTTTACTCTGTCTGTCTGATCGACCTCAAGCATTTGTTTGACGTTCCTAAACGTGTAATCAGCATCCCTCTGTAATTATACAATACATTTTTGTTTGCGTGTACAAGTTTGAAAAGATTTTGTTTTCATGTTCGACGTGTCATTTTATATTCTGTTGTAAAATGTTGTGTGTAGTATTTTTTTTGGGTAAAGTTATTTTTGAAACTTTCTTTTCACTGCAGATACTTTGTCGCAGTTACGTTTTATGTATAGTCATGAACCTTATGGTGAGCCATTTTTGAAAAAAAGGTTCTTGTGCTTTAGAACAGCTTTGATATGTTCTGTGAATGTACTTTTTGACAGAACTTTGTGTCGTTTTTACTTGCCCTTTCAACAAAGTGTTTTCTTTGTTTCTTTGCTCGTTTTTAAACGCTCAAACTCCGGCCTATGTGTTGTGCATAATGTAATGTTAACAGTTTCGTAATGTTGGTTATGGTTAATTTTGCTTCACAAAATTAGATGATGGTCGTAAAATATGTGGAACGAATAGAGATATTTGTGGATGTCTTTTTTTTTAACCGTGTATTTTCACTCAGTGATCATGACGCACGTGTTTGTGTTACAATTCTCAAATAACTTCAGTAATTGTCAGTTAGGTAACGATCAGATTTGAAGGGAAAGCGTATGTCACGCGGGAGTCAGAAGCATCTTTCAAGCAAAAAAAAGAAAGAAAAGGGGGAGATTCTCCCTCCCCCTCCCCTCCTCCCCCGACACCACACACACACACACACACACACACACACACACACACACACACACTTACAGTATGGGGTTTCCTGTTTTTTTTCTCGTTTTACATGATTTGGACGAAACACATTTCAATGGTTTTTCGCACATGCTTTCATTACCTAATAATTATGCTCTAGACTCGCACGACAAAGTTTTGTGGTGAACTTCTCATACCAGTGTGGTCCACACAATCCAGACCAGTGAGTGTTTCAAAACTGTTTCTTGTCAGGCATGTCACACGATGAAACACCTCCAGCAACATGCCACACATTCAATCGGTTGTACTGCCGACTGCTCCTCCACTGTGTGCACGGCATTACCAGTGTGATCAGCCTGCCTAAAATTACAAAATAATATTACTGTAAAATCAGGCAAGACAAACAACATTCGAGACAATGAAAAACGAAGCACAAACAGACAAACAGTTGCCTGTCTCCGCAAAATTAGGCGCAAAATGGATGTTGGTTGTTTGTCTCTCCTGAAGAAAACCCAATAGGTCGAAACGCGCGTTTTTTTTTTTTTTGACTGGTGGTACAGTTTATTTATTATTATTTTTTTTTTTTCAACTTCCGCCTGCAGCCACCTCACTTTCAAATGGGCCTGTTTTGTTTTGGGTTCTGGTTTCCTCCATGAATCCATGGGTTCAGTCAGAATGGACTAAATCAGTCTGAAACACAGTTTAAAACGGGCCTGTCCGCTCCTCGTTTTGCTATTTGATCGTCAAAGCGAGCCATGGTCACGTGCCTACGAGCACCGTCGTTCATTGGCTCAAGTCGCGAAACGAGAGAAATACATTCCGCCAGGCAAGGCGCATGTGGTGAAATGAGTTCAGAGGCCTTGCCTCAACAGGCTTTCGTGTTGTTCGTGTGACACTGCCCTAAGCCAGGAGGGAATCACGGGAAACGTTATATTTCAAGCATAGCTGACCTATATTATTCTGTCCGTGTGACAGTTCTAAGCTCTCCCTTATCTGCATTGATGATTGGGTTGTTCTGTGCATTTTACGCTCTTTCAATCACCAAAGCTTCTGG
>JADBJO010005162.1:138103-145603 GCA_016801955.1 Conus betulinus
AATGTCCTTACCGGCAACTAACCCCCACTCGTTCTGAAAAAAAAAAAAAAAAAAAAAGTCATGAATTCACACGTCATTATATGACTTGGTCGGTGAAAACTTTTCTCTTAAAAGTGAGGGATGGAAGAGAAAGGGGGGGGGGGGGGGTGGGGGAAGGAGAAATGGGGAGGGGGAGAGAACGGTGATTTGGTGACGTGTAAATGTGACGGGAAACTATCATCGAGTTCTGACATATGAACAGATCTATTTGCAGTCGACTTGGTCTACCGCAGGGCGAGACGCAAAACGCTGTGCGAGTCCCACCCGTGGTATGTAAGAACAGAAGTACATCACCAAGACATCTTATATCTGTGATATTCTCGTCACTATAGGACTGTTGGAATCTCTCTCTCCCCTCCCCCCCCCCCCCCCCCCCCCCCCCCTTCTCTCTCAATCTCTGTGCCCCTTTGCGCCATTTTCAGAAGTGACTAACTGTTCGTTCATCGTGTTCAACGTCTTAAATGTTGTTTGTCTTGCCTGAAGAAGACTACAGAGATCGAAACGCGTTGTGTTTGTCTTTTAAGTGGTTTCCTTCGTTCGGTGGTATAGTAAATTTTTTCTCTAAAGTTTGTGTCTGAAAAGACTGACTTGGAACAAAAGGGCGCTTACCGTAAACATGCAGCAAGGTGATTTCAATGCTGTTGTTGTTGTAGTTGTTTTTTTTTTTTTTTTTTTTTTTGGGGGGGGGGGGGGTATTGTATTGTTGTAGTTCGAAGACGATAAGTGATGTTAACAAATAATAATAACATCCCTTCCCCTTACAAAGGACAAAAAAAACAAAAAAGAAATAGAACAACAACAGCGGCAACAACACTATCACCACCACCAGCAACACTAACAACAATGCATTGTGGCAGCGTTGTGCGTGTCATGTGGCGTTGTGCGCGCCGTGTCGATCTATCTCGAGCGTTGGACCAAGGGGGGAGACCTCTTGTTCATCCTGGTTTACTTTCTAACAGTTATTCCCCTTGTAAAGTTCACTCGCTTGCCACTCGCTATACCCCAGCACCACATCATCCTTTACCATTCTTTTGAATGTACTTTTTGTGCTCTCTGTCTCTCTCAAATTCATGGATAGCCTGCTTGTCGGTATTATAAGAACCATGACAATGGTTATGTTGATCTGTCAGTATGAATCATCTGTAATGAAAAGATGTACGCAATGACACGGACAGATTGTAAGATAAGGCCCGGCCACAGCGATACGGTAACTATAAGTGTAAGAGCGCGTGTGTGCGCGCGCGCGGATGGCTGTGTGTGTGTGTGTGTGTGTGTGTGTGCGTGCGTGAGAAAGAGCCAGAGAGAGTACATACGCCCGCTTGTGCAAGGTATAAAAGGGGGGGGGGGGGGGGGGGGGGGGGGAAGGAGGAACAAAATATGCGAAGGACAGTTTTCAAAAGCATATATACTCACGACACCAACTGTTGACTCTTTTAAGAGCCATTGAAGTTTCCCTACTTATTCACCGTCTTGTTTTGGTTCTGATTTGTAGGTCTTTCTCAAACGTACATATCAAAATTATGGGGGGTTTTCCATATATAAAATTTACCGACACATTTAGGCGTCAATGATTAGATAGTTACTATACTTAACAAGGCACCCACGCCCACACTCTTCATCCGCTCCCCCTTTGCCTCAATACGACACCCACGTCACACCCTTCATCTGCGCCCCTTTGCCTCATAAGACACCCACGTCACACCCTTCATCCGCTCCCCCTTTGCCTCAATAAGACACCCACGTCACACCCTTCATCTGCGCCCCTTTGCCTCAATAAGACACCCACGTCGCACCCCTTCATCTGCCCCCTTTGCCTCAATAAGACACCCACGCCACACCCTTCATCTGCCACCTTTGCCTCAATAAGACACCCACGTCACACCCTTCATCTGCCCCTTTGCCTCAATAAGACACCCACGCCACACACCTTCATCTGCCACCTTTGCCTCAATAAGACACCCACGCCACACCCTTCATCCGCTCCCCGTTTGCCTCAATAAGACACCCACGTCACGTCCTTCATCCGCTCCCCGTTTGCCTCAATAAAGACACCCACGTCACACCCTTCATCCGCGCCCCTTTGCCTCAATAAGACACCCACGTCACACCCTTCATCCGCGCCCCTTTGCCTCAATAAGACACCCACGTCACACCCTTCATCCGCGCCCCCTTTGCCTCAATACGACATCCACGTCACACCTTTCATCCGCGCCCCCTTTGCCTCAATAAGACACCCACGTCACACCCCTTCATCCGAACTCTTTGCCTCAATAAGACACCCACGTCACACCCTTCATCTGCCCCCTTTGCCTCAATAAGACACCCACGTCACACCTTTCATCCGCTCCCCTTTGCCTCAATAAGACACCCACGTCACACCCTTCATCTGCGCCCCCCTTTGCCTCAATAAGACACCCACGTCACACCCTTCATCCGCGCCCCCCTTTGCCTCAATAAGACACCCACGTCACACCCTTTGCCTCAATAAGACATCCACGTTACACCCTTCATCCGGCCTCCTTTGCCTCATCGACACCCACGTCGCACCCTTTATCTGCCTCCTTTGCCTCAATAAGACACCCACGTCACACCCTTAATCCATGGACCTTTGCCTTATCAAGAACACCAACGTGACACCCTTCGTCTGCCCCCTTCGCCTCAATAAGACACCTACGTCACACCCTTCATCTGCGCCCCCTTTGTCCCAGTATGCCACCAGGTCACGCCTTCGTCTGCCCCCTCTGCCCTAACAAGACACCCATGCCATGCCCTTCTTTTAGTCCCCAAACGCCACCATGTCACGCCCTTCGTCCACGCCCCCTCTACCTCAGTTAGAGACACCCACTTCACACACCCATCAACAGCACCCCTTTGCCCCAATACGCCCATCACATCACGCCCTTCATCTGCACCCCTCTACCTCAGTAAGATGTCCGTGTGCACACCCTTCATCTGCACCCCTCTACCTCAATAAGATGTCCGTGTAACACCCTTCATCTGCACCCCCTCTACCTCAATAAGATGTCCGTGTAGCACCCTTCATCTGCACCCTTCTATCTCAATAAGATGATGTCCGTGTAACACCCTTCATCTGCACCCCTCTACCTCAGTAAGATGTCCGTGTAGCACCCTTCATCTGCACACCCCTCTACCTCAATAAGATGTCCGTGTAGCACCCTTCATCTGCACCCCTCTACCTCAATAAGATGTCCGTGTAACACCCTTCATCTGCACCCCTCTACCTCAATAAGATGTCCGTGTAACACCCTTCATCTGCACCCCTCTCCCTCAGTAAGATGTCCGTGTAGCACCCTTCATCTGCACCCCTCTACCTCAATAAGATGTCCGTGTAGCACCCTTCATCTGCACCCCTCTACCTCAATAAGATGTCCGTGTAACACCCTTCATCTGCACCCCTCTACCTCAATAAGATGTCCGTGTAGCACCTTCATCTGCACCCCTCTACCTCAATAAGATGTCCGTGTAACACCCTTCATCTGCACACCCCTCTACCTCAATAAGATGTCCGTGTAACACCCTTCATCTGCAACCCCTCTACCTCAATAAGATGTCCGTGTAACACCCTTCATCTGCACCCCTCTACCTCAGTAAGATGTCCGTGTGTAACACCCTTCATCTGCACCCTCTCTACCTCAATAAGATGTCCGTGTAACACCCTTCATCTGCACCCCTCTACCTCAATAAGATGTCCGTGTAACACCCTTCATCTGCACCCCTCTACCTCAATAAGATGTCCGTGTAACACCCTTCATCTGCACCCCTCTACCTCAGTAAGATGTCCGTGTAACACCCTTCATCTGCACCCCTCTACCTCAATAAGATGTCCGTGTAACGCCCTTCATTGCACCCCTCTACCTCAATAAGATGTCCGTGTAACACCCTTCATTGCACCCCTCTACCTCAATAAGATGTCCGTGTAACGCCCTTCATTGCACCCCCTCTACCTCAATAAGATGTCCGTGTAACACCCCTTCATCTGCACCCCCTCTACCTCAATAAGATGTCCCGTGTAACACCCTTCATCTGCACCCCCTTCTACCTCAATAAGATGTCCGTGTAACACCCTTCATCTGCACCCTTCTACCTCAATAAGATGTCCGTGTAACACCCTTCATCTGCACCCTTCTACCTCAATAAGATGTCCGTGTAGCACCCTTCATCTGCACCCTTCTACCTCAATAAGATGTCCGTGTAGCACCCTTCATCTGCACCCTTCTACCTCAATAAGATGTCCGTGTGTAGCACCCTTCATCTGCACCCTTCTACCTCAATAAGATGTCCGTGTAACACCCTTCATCTGCACCCTTCTACCTCAATAAGATGTCCGTGTAACACCCTTCATCTGCACCCTTCTACCTCAATAAGATGTCCGTGTAGCACCCTTCATCTGCACCCTTCTACCTCAATAAGATGTCCGTGTAACACCCTTCATCTGCACCCTTCTACCTCAATAAGATGTCATTCCGTGTAACACCCTTCATCTGCACCCTTCTACCTCAATAAGATGTCCGTGTAACCCTTCATCTGCACCCTTCTACCTCAATAAGATGTCCGTGTAGCACCCTTCATCTGCACCCCCTCTGCCCAAATACGCCAATCCATGTCACACACCATGCATCATCACCCTTCTGCCCCAATACATCCACGCGTGTCACATCCTGTATCCATGCCACATCTGCCCCCATGTGCTCACCTGCGTCGCACCCTACGTCGACACCCCGTGTACGCCCACCCTGTTCTGCTGCCCTGAAATCTTCACTCCCTGTTCCCCCAACTCATGTCACGTCCTGAAATCCGCGCCCCCCTTCACCTTACCCATGTCAGACCCCGAAATCTGTGCACCCTGCCTGCCCCCCCACCCTGCGCTCTTCCCTACCCTTACCCTATCTGTATCAGGCTCTAAAATCCGCGCTTCAAGTGTCCAGTCCCATGTCAAGCCCTGAAATCCGCGCAACCTCCTTGATCTCTTCGCCGTTTTATTCCCAATCGTGTCATGCCCTGAATTTTACGCCGTACCCCCCCCCCCCCCCCCCCCCCCCCCTCCAACCCATGTCATGATCTGAAATCTGCGCCCCCTGTACTGCCACCCGTGTTACACCCAGCATTCACACCCCCTGTACCACCACCCATGTTACACCCTGCATTCACACCCCCTGTACCGCCACCCATGTTACACCCTGCATTTCACACCCCTGTACCCCCACCCGTGTTACACCCTGCATTCACATCCCTTGTACTGTCACCCATGTTACACCCTGCATCCACCCCCCTTGTACTTCCAAGTAACGCCTTCCGTATTCATCCCCCCCCCCCCCCCCCCCATATCACGCCCTGTATCTGTACCCCCCCCCCCATAACCACCCATGTCACGCCCTGTATCTGTACCCCTCCCCCCATATCACGCCCTGTATCTGTACCCCCCCCCCCCCCCCCATATCACGCCCTGTATCTCTGTACCCCCCTCCCCCCATATCACGCCCTGTATCTGTACCCCCTCCCCCCATATCACGCCCTGTATCTGTACCCCCCCTCCCCCCATATCACGCCCTGTATCTGTACCCCCTCCCCTCACCCTCACACGTCACGCCCTGTATCTGTACCCCCCCTCCCCTCACCTCACACGTCACGCCCTGTATCTGTACCCCCTCCCCCCATATCACGCCCTGTATCTGTACCCCCCTCCCCCCCATATCACGCCCTGTATCTGTACCCCCCCCCCCCCATATCACGCCCTGTATCTGTACCCCCTCCCCCATATCACGCCCTGTATCTGTACCCCCTCCCCCATATCACGCCCTGTATCTGTACCCCCCTCCCCTCACCTCACACGTCACGCCCTGTATCTGTACCCCCTCTCCCTCACCTCACACGTCACGCCCTGTATCTGTACCCCCTCCCCTCACCTCCAACGTCACGCCCTGTATCTGTACCCCCCTCCCCTCACCCTCACACGTCACGCCCTGTATCTGTACCCCCCCCTCACCTGTAACACTCACACGTCACGCCCTGTATCTGCACCCCCCTCCCCTCACCTCACACTCCATCTGTCACGCCCTGTATCTGTACCCCCTCCCCTCACCCCACACGTCACGCCCTGTATCTGTACCCCCTCCCCTCACCTCACGCCCTGTATCTGCACCTCCTCCCCTCCCCTCACACTCCTCACGCCCTGTCATCTGCACCCCCCTGTATCTCCACCCCACCTCGCACACGCCCCCTGTACCCTGCACCCTGCACCTCCTCCCCTCACTCCACCTCATGTCACGCCCTGTATCTGCACCTCCTCCCCTCACTCCACACACGTCACCCCTGTATCTGCACCCCCTCCCCCCATATCATCACGCCCTGTATCTGCACCCCCTCCCCCCCCATATCACGTCACCCTGTATCTGTACCCCCTCCCCCCATATCTCACGCCCTGTATCTGTATCTCCTTCCCTCCCCTCACACGTCACGCCCTGTATCTGTACCACCCCCTCCCCTCATGTCACGCCCTGTATCTGCACCCCCTCCCCCCATATCACGCCCCCTGTATCTGTACCCCCCTCCCCCCATATCACGCCCTGTATCTGCACCTCCTCCCCTCCCTCACACGTCACGCCCTGTATCTGCACCTCCTCCCCCTCCCCTCACCCATGTCACGCCCTGTATCTGCACCTCCTCCCCTCCCCTCACACCTGTCACGCCCTGTATCTGTACCTCCTCCCCTCCCCCACATGTCACGCCCTGTATCTGTACCTCCTCCCCTCCCCTCACACGTCACGCCCTGTATCTGTACCTCCTCCCCCCACCTCCACCCACGTCACACGCCCTGTATCTGTACCCCCCTCCCCTCCCCTCACATGTCACACGCCCTGTATCTGCACCTCCTCCCCTCCCCTCACATGTCACGCCCTGTATCTGTACCTCCTCCCCCTCCCCTCACACGTCACGCCCTGTATCTGTACCTCCTCCCCTCCCCTCACACGTCACGCCCTGTATCTGTACCTCCTCCCCTCCCCTCACACGTCACGCCCTGTATCTGTACCTCCTCCCCTCTCCCCCATGTCACGCCCTGTATCTGCACCTCCTCCCCTCCCCCCATATCACGCCCTGTATCTGCACCCCCTCCCCTCATATCACGCCCTGTATCTGTACCCCCTCCCCCCATGTCACGCCCTGTATCTGCACCTCCTCCCCCCCTCACCATCACGCCCGCCCTGTATCTGCACCTCCTCCCCTCCCCTCCCCTCACGCCATGTCACGCCCTGTATCTGCACCTCCTCCCCCCCTCCATGTCACGCCCTGTATCTGCACCTCCTCCCCTCCCCTCACCCACGTCACGCCCTGTATCTGCACCTCCTCCCCTCCCCTCACACATGTCACGCCCTGTATCTGCACCTCCTCCCCTCACTCCATGTCACGCCCTGTATCTGCACCTCCTCCCCTCCCCTCCACATG
>JADBJO010005162.1:150603-153103 GCA_016801955.1 Conus betulinus
AACACCAGGAGGAGTTTTATCATGTCTTCACGGACATCAAAGAGACGTTTGACAATCTGTCCAGAGACGCTATAGGCCGTTGTGAAGAAGCTTGATCTCGGGACAAAAGTTCATCGACAACATCCACCAAGTGTACGTCAAAGTGATCAGCGCAGAGCTCATATAGGGCGCGACGGGGAAAGTGGCTCCGCATATCCGTTGAGATTCGTCAGGGCCCCTTTACCTCAACACTTGTCAACATAGTCTTGGAACGTATCATAAAAAAATCCACTTGAAGATCAGTCAACACGATCAGCATTTCAAGAAGAACTATCTCGAACCTTCACTTTGCAGTTAACTTCGATGGCTTGCCGGGCACTGAACAAGAACTCACTAATCTTATTAAAACACTGGATTAAACATCTACGAGACATAGTATAGATAACAACAACAACACAAAGCTAATGGCCAGCACACACCACATCAGTACTGATATAACCATGGACAGAAGGAACTATTAAACGAGTTCATATATCTGGGATTTATTTTCAGCGATAGGAGATTTAAATCAGCTATTGTCTCAAGAGCAGCAAAGACTTCAGTTTTGTGCCGACTGAATCCTGTATGGAAAGACAAAAGACATCTCAGTGAAATACAAATCTGGCTCCTGCATGCGCGAGTGTATTGCACTCTCCTATATACAGACGCAACATGGACTGGAAGAAAGAACCCAACCATAGAAATGAGGTGTCATTGCAAGACAGATACAACAGATAGACTGATTATATCACTGTTGAACAAAGTGCGCCAGACCATAAAACATCACATCGGGCCATACGAAGATTTGCTGACTCCAGCAAAGCCCAAGAAACTAAGTTGGCATTGTCATGAAGATCCAACGGCCCTACTAAAATAATCATCATCCAGGAAAATGCTGAAGGAGCGAGGGGAAGGGAAACAAAAAAAATGGACTGACAACATTGCAGAATGGGCAGGGAAACAGTCTGTAGAGCCCAAAGCCCTGGAACACAACCAACAGAACTGGAGGAATCTGGTGAACAGTTCTTCAGTCCGATGCCCCCAGTGACTTCACATGGACCTAGGAAAAAGAAGTTGATATCAGTGAAACAAAGACAAAATTATATTTGTATTTTTAAATGATTTTTTTTTACGCAGAACGTGTGCGTGATTCTGGGACTGAGTCATTTGTTAACATTTCAAAAACAAAAAAATCGAAATACTGTTTTAAATATGTTCTTGAGTCTCAGAAAATAAAATGTTTACGTTATCATCTTTCTCAGAGGATAAAATGTCAATGTTTTACCTGCAACCTAAGATATGATCATCATCAAATCTGGCCTGTCGGTTCTCTTAGTGAGGCATGTCAGGCACTGTTGGAACTGATAAAACAGATGCAAAAACAAAATTGCATTGTTTGTGTATTAATCCAGTTCTAGAGTTTTCTAACTGGCTAGAGAGCGTGTGTCTAGCTCTTTTCGGGTACTCGTTACCACCAGAGTCTAGGAGTACTTTGTTTCTGATTTCAATGAAAAAGACTTTAACTAAAAACAATGACCAGAATCTATGAATACTTCCTTTTTCTGAATTCAAGGTAAAAGGCTTGGAATAGAAAAGGGTTAGCGTCTGAAAATTTACCTTATTCTGAAAAAAAAGACAGTAAGCCAGCTTCATGGCATGAATTGAATAATTTGTATGTACCAGACTGCCGAGAGTTAACTTAATAGCTCTGCTGTATGTAGATTGTATTTTATTCAACAAGCTGTGCAGGGTTGAAAATAAACTTCTTAATCATAAATCAGTTTTGATCTGACGAGGCTGGTGACTGTGGTAACGGCGGTTCATTGTAATTATCTTTAGTCAAGTGAGTATGTCATAATCAAAAACTTCGTCTTCTGAATCTTCTGTGAAGTTTTGTCATGTGATACTTGATGTTGCAGCAAAAGTGTCGAATTCTCCCCGTTAACAAAAATCATTATCAGTGTTTTTTCTCCTGAATGTGCAAGCCCGTATCATTCCATGTACAACTTTAATGTTTTATCCCCAACTGATAACTGAGCATGATTTATCATCCTCATGTTCCCTGATTTGCATTTGTCCAGATGGAGATATCGTCTGAATACGACACCGTATGTTTGTCTTTTTTGGTGGTGCCTTAGGTAGGTCATAAACTGGAGCAGCACACGCAACAGAAGCAATAATGACTCATGATAGGGTATGGATATTTTGAAAAGGTGACTAGACGCTGCCGACTATTACATATTCAGATCCTCCGGATTGAAAAAAAAGGGAATGCTGATACAAAACTTCGCTTATTCTACTAACTTTCATACTAACATTTTTAGAGTAATTTTGCAAGTTATTTGCTACTGTAAGCTTTAAAATGATAAGATGCGACAATTCATTTTTATAACACAATTTTAAAAAATAGTAAAAAGCCAGGTTTATCACCTTCACAGTCAACGCCAAGATCATCAAAGCATCAATCAGGAAGAATAGTAAA